>JAVQKC010035827.1:0-40183 GCA_036025475.1 Philypnodon macrostomus
CGGGCACTCTGGTTTCTTCTACCACTAAAAACATGTACAATAGGTTCCCCATTGGGGCTAGGACTCCCCTGAAAATGAGATTCTGAATCTCAGTGGGACTTTCCTGGTTAAATAAAGGTAAAAAAAAGCATGCAATACATTGATTATAATAAATGATAGGATCGTATACTACGGATGCAAAGATATGAAAATTTGAGGGTGATACAGAGGTTTACCAGTTTCATTGATATAGATCCAATAACATGTATATGTTTATTCAGTCGTAAATAGCGTGACAAAATGTAATAATAAAGTGAACCTTTTCTTTTTCTGGCTGTTTCTAAACCTAAATATTAAATGTGCATCAGGTTAACGCAGTCCATCTATATTGGTTGATGCAATACCAGTCAACCTTGTGAATAATGGCCGATACCAATATTGAGCCGATACCGATACCAATCTAGCTGGCATAATTGAATGTAAGCATTTAACCACACATTTTGGCAATGATATTGTTATAAGTAGAAAGGCAATCTTGTTTGTTCATTTACAAGTTACATACCAACAAATAGCAATGATTGAGTAGGCTAAACAAACAATCCCAGCTGCACCAAATCCATCTCCATCATGAACCAGGATCTGAAACAGTTCGAGCCCAGACAAAGACGCTCCAGAGAGGGCAGATGGTGTGAATGAGAGGCCAATGACTAAAATAATCACCAACGTGTTTAGCTTCTTTTCTGTGGAAAACCTGTGCCATTGTCTTCAAACAATCAGGACCTTTAATTTTATTTAATATATAATTATTGTGAATTCTTTTTTAAATTAGCACTTCACATCTAAAAGCAAGATGAATATTAATATAAAGATATTGCTTACCAAATCAGCTTGTTATTTGTTTACTGTGGTTACCTATTCAACTTGACACAGTTGCTTACAATCTGTTGTCAGCCAAAATATGCTTCTTCCAACTCTTGGCAAAGAGATGTGGGTCTGATTCCTGGGCTGGCCAACATTGATCACACTGGGTGGAGTCTGCATGTCCTCCCCCTGTCACTGCATATGACTTCACCCTTAGTTAGCAAAGTCTATCTGTTTGTCTGACATGTGTCCTATTATTAATGCTTTTAACAGTTATCCAACATCAGTCATGGCCGCCCTACATTACCTGCTGCGGCTCACATTGAAACATCTGCTGTGATCCGGCTAAAAGGCAAGATGCTAAGTCACTGCGACCTTTTTACAAGTAGTGTAAGGGCCTATTTTCTACACTATACATCTCTATTGTATTTCTACAATACATCATATTTCTACAAAACATCAAGTCAGTAAAGGTTTGAGTTTTCTATGACATAACCTATAAAGTGTGTGTCGATGTCAATTGTTCTTGGTCAACAACACTCAACATGGAGACGATACTACTATTGAGTTGAATGGAAATACCAAACTAGAAGCAGACCTACAAAGGCACTGTCTCAAAATGACAAAGATACTGCGCCCACTTAAACTCAGGTCAGGGATCTTTTTCAAGGGTAAACACACCTTTAAATCTCACAATCAATTTACATTTTCTGACCACTTGTAGCTGTGGTTAGTATCTTTAGCCCTATCTTACAATGGTAATCAAAAAAAGTCTCATCCATGAACTCACCTGTTAATGATACAAACTAATTAGTCAATCATTTTAGCAGCTAGGATGCTTCTTCTTAGTTTCTCAAGTTTCAGTTGACTTCCAACGTTCATTAGTGACATTCAAATATTGTTTTTTGTTTGTTTTATTTTGATTTTGATTTTCTATCCTATCAATCAACCACACTTGGTGAACCTCATTAAGATCTCTGTAGATGCCAGGACTAAAAATAGGATGCTGTCTAAAGTCAATGGCCTGTTAAGACTGCAGGGGAGGGGACACTGTAATGCTGTGAAGCTACTGTACCACTGACCAACACCATCCATCAAATAATCCAGGACAGACAGAGAAGGATGAAGAGGTAGTGGGGCATAGAAAAAAAAACAGAATATGAACTGATAAGAGATAAGTGTATTGTATAAGTGAGTATTGGATGGGAAGGGTGAAAATGAAAGTTGGGGAGTCAGACAAGAACAAGAATGTAGACACAAAAGGAGAAGACCTGGTTACATTTTTGAAAAGTGACAAAAAGATGATAGAATGAAAAATTATATGAAATGCTCCAATAATGTGGCTAGAAAAAATAAAATAAACGTGCTTCTCTTTCAGCTGTGCTCAGTTTGTCAAAGGTAGACAATAAAGCTACTGTTTTCACACCAGTTGGAGAATATATTCTTTGGTAGACTGAACATGCAAAAATATATTAAATCATCCAATAATGTGTGCTAGAAAAGGAACTAGATGTGCTTCTCTTTCAGCTGTGCTCAGTTTGTCAAAGGTAGACAATAAAGATACTGTTTTCACACCAGTTGGAGAACATATTCTTTGGTAGACTGAACATGCAAAAATATATTAAATCATCCAATAATGTGTGCTAGAAAAGGAACGAGATGTGCTTCTCTTTCAGCGGGGCTCAGTTTGCCCACTCACACACTGTTGTCTTTTTCAAGGCAGACAAATGCAAAAACTGTATAAAAACAGTTTCTACAGATGTCAAATGCATATTGATCAAATATAATAGGCATATACTGTACACTGATATAATAGAGATATGGGTTCTATGTGCGGTCATATATTGTTTTGGGATGCTGATAATCAACCAATTGCACTTGCATTTTTTTTCTTTATCCGCGATTTGCTCCACATGAAAGCCCCTAACAGCAAATGAACAAGTGCTCAAGTATCCAGCTGCAGTGTCCTCTAAGTGAAGAAAAACAACATTGTGGATGTAATGGGCTGGAAAAAGGTGGGGTCACAAGACACCCAGACAACTGCAGATTGGAGCAGTCAGCACTTCAGGGCCACATTTTGGGAGGGATACACACACAAAAAAACTTGAATGAGACGTTAGTCTGGCCTGAGACAAATTGTCAGCAGATGTGTTAGAGCTGGAAATAGATTAAGAAATATTACCAATCAAATATTACAGAGGTTAGATTCACCAATTATGACACAACCCAGAAAAAAAAACAGTAATATGGGGAGGACATGCAGACTCTACCATACAAACAGGATGCACATTTGAAAGTTCTTTTTAAAAAAACAATTCAAGCAATTGCTCCACAATATATATATAAGACACTGTATAGAGCCCATCCATCCATTTTCTTCCGCTTGTCCGAAACCGGGTCGCGGAGGCAGCAGTCTAAGCAGGGAACTCCCACCTTCGACCACCGCCTGATCCACATTGCACCATGGTACCTCCAGCGGGTGATGGGTCCACGGGAGGGCCATATATGCATATACTTTCGATGCTGAGAGCTACTGCATGGTATATGGGGGGCTACCTTTAATCAGAATTCTACTTTAAAGATAGCACAAATAATTTCCTCTCATTATAAAGTGTATCTGCTTTTTGAGTAACCTAATTCCACAAATGTAACCATCTATAGGCCTACAGCAAAAGGTCTGCAACTTTGTAAACTTTTTGGCAATGATAATATTTAGGAAGAAATTGAATAACTTAAAACTGGCCATGCATGTTATTATTTATTTGTAAAAGCTACAATGAAACACAACTTTGCCTCAGCACCAGTTTAGCAACAACAGGGAGAGGGCCGTCTACACATGCACACAAAAAACTAAACCAGGAAGCTACCAGCACCTGTATGTGTGTGCAGTGGTGAGAGAGAGCGTGACTAGGACTATTTTTAGAACAGGTCCTGCGGGCGACTCGGGTGGTCCTTGCAGGCGACTCGGGTGATCCTTGCGGGCGACTCGGGTGGTCCTTGCGTGCGACTCGGGTGGTCCTTGCGGGCGACTCGGGTGGTCCATGCGGGCGAGGTGTGGTTAAGGTCTCCCGTGGTCTCCCCGGGTTGGAGACCACTGGTCTATATAGTTGTGCAATGGGTTCACTAAATAGTATTCAATAATGTCTTCCCCAAAGACCAAAAATCAATGGTGCGTTGTCATTTGTGTGATAATATGGTTAAACTCCACATATGGTGCAAATTTCATAAGGATGAAGATATTCCATTTTACTGGAAATCACAATTTTCTTCTCACCATCAGAATAATGCATGAACTGGTGACTCACAATTTCCAGTTATAATTGAATTTCAGCACTTCAGGGCCACATGTTTTAGCACTTTCGGAGGGACAAATATATATTCAGACTTGTTTCTAGCTGAAGACAAATTGCCAGCAGCAGATGTGCTGTGGTGGATGTATGGACCTCTGTTATAAAAGATAACAGACTCCCGGGTTTATTTGACAGTAACAGTGCAGCACCATCAAACATGTGTTTTCTGAGGCGTGTGAAGATTAGGTGGAACAAATGAAAACTGGATGTAACAGAACACGTGTTAAAGATCAAACGTGTAATCTGAGCATCAAGATACAATGCAGCACATGATAAGATGCAGACAGGTCCTGGTCAAAGCATGAGATGAAGCATGATGTAACAAATACTGAAAAGTTACTGAATCTGGTCAAAACTGCATCATTATTTGATCATAGAATATTATCATGTTTGTGTACCTTTATTTATATGATATTAAAAAATCTTGAAGAATCTTGAATACATCATACAGTGGATATAAGTTTGTAGCTTTAAATGTAAAAATGCCAGATTTTTTAGGAAAAATTAAAAATATATAACCTGAATAATGGATGTTTTTCTTCTTGCAGACTTTCTCTTTCCAGTTATACTCACCATGACATTTTTTATAGAATTTTGAATCTATTTAATTCATTTATTTTTGTATCAAAAACAACAGACTATTAACTGGTGGTATGTGCAATAGATTGTATGGTAGAACCAGTTTACTAAGTCATGTCAGGTCTGTCTAACCTCTGCAGGGGTTCTGTATGTTGACAGATTCTAGCCGAGGTGTGTCTGATTCACATATTAATTGCAAGCAGGAGCTATCAAAACCATAAAAACATAAAATTATCTTGTATAACCATAAATAAGACATAAAACTGTTTTATGTTGACTATCTTGTCAGTGGAAGAGCCCATCCATCCTTCTCCAAACGGCTCCCCTGATATTAAAAACCAATATCACATCACAACAATATCCATACACCAAAACAATGCAAAATGACGCTGTAGCCTATCCCACATCTGGAGAAGTGTCTGGCTCTGCGGTGAAGTGGTAATAACCCTGATTAGTTCCACTGTTGATGGCCGCTTATGGAGCTTCCAGGGGAGAGCTCAATACACATGGATATCAGGCCGCAGATACGCATGATTATCTGGGCCACTTCAGATCAAAGATTTCCTCGGGTCTCATCTTCCAAAGAATAAAGAAAAAGATCATCTCAGCCCAGCTTTATCTCGCACTATCTTTGTCTCCTTCATAGAAATGGGCTGAAAGGGAGCAGTTGGAGGGAGCCTGCATGGGGAGCAAATATAGACTTCAGAAAAACTCCTGCTTATGGACAGATTGACGGCCATATGCATCTCAGTTTAGAAAAGATGATGATAAATAGATGCAGAAATTGGAGCTTGGAGCAAAGTTTGGATGAATCGAACAAATCTACAAAAGGGAGTTACATGATTTTATAAGATTACGAGAATGTCTCAATTCTTAACTAACCAATGTCCTTCAATAAATGTCCGTCCCCAAAATATTGTAAAGTTAAAAATGTAATATTTTTTCAAAGTATACAAGCACATATAATTTGGGATTTTAATTTTACTGTTAGTATAGGGTGGCAGAGACTTGGGTCTATCATTGTGTCTTTGGGCTAGACACACATTGCCTCCTGTGCTTATGACAGTGAATGAGTGAGTGCTTACTGTATGAGAGTGAATGAGTGAACGGCACATTGATGTACAGAGCTTTGAAGGTCATTGAAAATAAATTCTTTGGAAGATGAGACCCGAGGAAATAAATATTGTTATTAGCCTTAATCCTATTGTGCACAATGCATTGATAACAATCACTTTAACACAATCACGTTTTGTGCTCAAGGGCACATTTGCAGTGTGAACTAGTTTGGCCCCAAGCATTTGGTTATTGGACTTGCTCTGCCTCCTGAGCCATGCTTGCGTATTATCAAAAGTGTCCCAAACGTATTCACAAACGAAACAAACAAATTACAATCCAGCTAAAATGATCAGTAAACAATGCCACTGAATGAAGTTTAAATTGCGCAGTCCAAACCAAAACTAGCTGCCAGACTCTGAAAGGAGTTACTGCTCTTCTGAAACAATTATGTCAGTAATTTAAAAAGTGCAATAATATGTTAACGAGAACTTATATTTTCTGCCAAGTACGGGGTCATGACAGCTCAGAGAAAACTGAGGAGGAAGCGGAGGGAGCCATCTGTAGTCTACGTACAGTATGTGCGTGGGGGAAATGCCACGGGCGGGCCTACATACATGTGACTAATTTCTTTCTGGCATTTGGTCAGATAATAGTGCGTCAGAGTTGGCACAAGGTGGGGAGGAATTGAACTCAGGCAAATACGGACTGATATTAGGAGGCTTTGATGTCTTACCTGTGGGCTGTAGCCGCAAAAAGACACAAAATGCCTTCATCATTTTACCTTTTGCAAACATCAAACCCAATAATGATCTAATACAAGCTGTTTTGTGGATTAGGCACCTGTTTCTTTAAGATCTTCTCCAATCAGATTTGTTTATTAAATGGCGGTAAGCTAGCAAAAGTAACAACATTGCTTCTCTGGGTGCGTTTGTTGACAGTGCAGGAGCAGGCAGGAGTGTTTTTGTCACTATTTGTAACATCACTAATAGTCTTAGCTCTTGGAGAGGATAATAATCTCCATAAAAGATTACTAACACATGCACGAAAGAACTTTACAACAAGGTTAAATGCTCAGAAAATATATTTTGTCATGGCAAGGCAAACCTGCTATACACCAACCCAGGCATAATATTACAACCACCTGCCTAATATGCCAATAAGCAGAACCACTGTTCACTGTTTGAGCCACTTTTGAGAGACACTGACCACTGCAGACTTGGAGCACCTCACAAGATCTTTTTGGAGATGCTGGAGAAGCATATTACGAGCATATTACTCGAAGTGTGTGCAGGACACTCGGAGATGAGAGATGAAGAGCTATTTAAAATGTATTGTTGACAGTGATGTGTGTGGACTTCTTTGATGCTTGTGCGGCTTGAAGTTACGTAGATCACTAATCCTGCATCCACTCAAAGGTGGGGAGGGGCTTTTCACCGGGTCGCTACGATGCTCTTGAGAGTGCACGTCTATTGCCCGCTGCTCTGAAATGCTGCATAAACATGGTGGCTTTGTTGAATAATGTTGAAATCTGTTACAGTTCATTTGTCCTGTAGAAATTTCAGACAGAACGCGCACGGGCTTGGGGCAGATCTGGCTTCACTTTTTATAGCCTACAAGAGCTGAAGTTCTGCGTGTAGCACGGTTCCCCTTGTGTCAACAGTGTATCAGAGACAGGCATGTGTCCCATTAAACTGAACATCCTCATTCAGCCGGTATTGAATTACTGAATAAAAAACAAAAGTTCTGATTGAGCCTGTAAAACTACGCCTGAATTCCTTCAGTAAAAGATGGCACATTCAGGGGTACCGTGAGTGGAACCAAATATGTGTAGAGGTACCTTGATCCTAGTCATCACAATTTGGACCAAACTTCAAATCTGTACGCTTGCCCATTACTCTTGCTTCTAACACATCAATTTAGAGGGAAATATGCCAAGCACTAACATATTTCATAACATATTTGTTATTCACAAAATACTAAAACATGGCACTGTGTCTACTTTGACCTTCAACAGCTGACTTAATCAATAGATCATGCCCCTCAATTCCCTTACCTCTGTGTGTAAGCAGACAGAAGTAAATTGGTAAGATTAATTAAATGTATATAAATGCCAATCAATAACATGTTATTATGAAGCTTAGATGATGTATTAAGGTCTTATATTTCCCTATTACAATATACTGTTAGTCTGTGATGAGAATTGGCTTCATAGGAGATAAGCTTCCAAATGTAATGTTATAAAGTACTTGTTAGCATGCATAGACAAGGTTTTGATTGTCAAGTTCATTGGATATATGCTATCACAATAAAATATATGGGGCTCGGACTCTCATAGGATTTGTGCTGTGTCATTGGAGCTCTAATGTTGCTGAATCATTGCCTCGTGACTGGTGTGATAATGCTGTTTGTTAATGAGGCTGCAATGGTGTCATTGTCTCTCATTTCTCCTAAGGATATATTTCCCGTGAAACAAAGACATAAATATTAACTTCTCCAGGTGAGACCAAAAGCGAGACTTACAGGGTGAAAAGAAGATATGCACTTGTATGTATATTTGTCATGATTGTGTCAAGTCTATAGAGACTAAGAGACAGTCTGTTAAACCACATGTAGAATGGTACTTAGTGCTCAAGAGAGATAGATTTGAAATTTTGTCTATATGTAACATTTTCTTCCAGACTTCCAGTTATAGTTTTTTGTAATTATTTGCGCTATACAAACTGCAACCATGCAGACCTGGATCTCAATATCAGGATGTGAAGAGCCCCAAGAGGGTTTATTTACACATGCAATGGAAATAAGTGGCGAAAGTTTAATTTTCTTGCAAATGTGTGTCTTTACCCTGAGCAAGGACTGCCAGGCTCCCAATGTGTGTTTATATCATTCCCACTGAATATAGCTTTTCAAATTAAAAAAGATAAAAAACTTAATTCAGACTCTGAGTTGGTAATGTGGTTGGTTAGGTGAAAGAAGTCAAGGGTTAGATGAGCATTCACAGACCAAAACAAAACTTCTCAAGTCTGGGAGTGAAACAGGAGATGCCCAAAGAACTCCAGAAATAATTTATACAGAATTCTGAATCTATGTTAAGTTAGTATAATATCTGAAAATGAAGAATGCAAGTGTATATTGGGACCTGGTTTAGACGTGCAGTGTTGGCATTCACCTTGACTTGGTCTCAGCTGTTTATGAATAGGTCTCACTTGTGACTACGCCATCAATATTCATATTATACTTTTGGCTCAATGACATTTGGTGACACATAAAGCAAACAGAAGATCCTCTTGTGTATATATAACATTAATATAGACCCAGGTCACAGAGTGTTCTTGTTAGAGACTTCAGGAGAGGCAAAGTCAAGGTGTGAAGGTGTTTCCTCTGCTGCTGCACACACTGATAACATGAGGTAAAAATAGCAAACAGGCGAAAGAGAAATCCTGCTAATTGAAGAACTTGACTCACAACAACCAGCTCTCATCTGCACATACCCAACTCTGACTGCTACAGAAAGAAGGATTCACCAGTGAACTAATTTAAAACCACAAAATAACCATTCAGGGAGTTCCTTTGGGAAATTCTGTGTTTTAGAAATAGAAATGCAAACTCAGGGTACCTCACGATTCAATACAATACACAATACATGGCTCACGATGCCATATAATATCACAAGATGGCCATACTGCAATTATCAATACAATATATCACTGTTTTTAAAGAAATGAAAAGAGTTTTTAAACTAAGTTTCAAAATAAGAAACAAAATTGAATTACTGGCAGATTTTATTTTTGTGAAAAATACAAAATATTATACAGTTCTGATATTTCAATACAGCAGCATGCAGTATCGATACAATATCATCAAAAAAGCCATGATATCGATAAATCACGATATATCGGACTATCAATATTTTGTCCCACCCCTATTCTAAAGAGAACCTACTCCAAGCTCAAACAGCTAGTATGAGGCAGAGTACAGCCCAGACAGCATCAGGTTAGTCATAGCAACAAGCTATCATTCACTCTCAAATTTAACTTTGCACTCTGCAAACATTCATTTTCTACTGTTTATGCTATATCATAACTGGGGGCATGATATCAAGTACGATATCAATTCATATAAACAGATGACCATTCACTGTTTAATTAATTCACCATAGACATAGAGCTTATTCAACTCATTCATCATTCAACTATTTAGTCACATTCATTTACTACTATGTGCATCCTTATTGCCCATTCACCTATAGTCATTCCTGGACATTATAAGAAAGCCACTAACATGGGAAGGACATAGAGACTCCATGCAAAGAGAATGTCTGCCCAAGGATTGAACCCACAGTCTCCATTCAGTAATGTCAATTACATTTTACGGAAAAAAGACTTAGTGATTTTTTAGGTTTGCCCATATGCATCGTATAAAAAGTGTCTGCAGACAGAGGCCATAAAGCCATAAGACACTCTCACAATGGCCACAGAAAATGAATGTCAGCCCATTGATCTAGCCATTTAAAGAAATGACCCTCCAACTACAGCATACAAATCACTGTAATGTGTCTTAAATCTGCTTTCACTGCCGCGGCCTGGCCAAAATGTGTCTGGTTTTAGACACAAAGGACATACTAATTCAACTTTATTCAATTCTACTTGCATAGGACTCTGACTAAGTTGATTTGTGAAGAGACGCTACACATTTGTAGAGTTTTATCTACTAAATGTAGCTCTTAGGGTGTTTTCATTAGAGCTGCATGTGGTTTACTTTTTGACTCCAGATTGGGTGGAAAAATGACTTTAAATCACTAAGTCAATTAATATTACATCTGGCAATTTATTTTCCAAGTTGCAACCAGACAATATGCTTTATTTTCTTCTCAGTCAATCCCACTGCAGCAGACAAGAGCTATTAATATTAACTAAAACACACTTGATAAAACTGATTGTGGCTCAAGCACACAGCCCTGTGGTATACCTCACTGACCAAATCAGAGAAAAAAAATCAACAATACACTGAAATAATATATGTTTTTTGTGTGTTCTTATACTGTAGTAGCAAGTAGTGCTTGTAGGTCATTCTGGTAAAATATCTGAAACAAAATTATAAAAAAAAAAATGCCTGAGCAGTTTCAACAGAAAGCACCTCGTTACTTTTTAACTGTGAAAGCTTACACGTTAAACTTTCTCAAATTTGGCCAAAACTATGTGTTATGAGTTTACTGTTCCTCAAGTCAGTAAAGTCTTTATTGTGTACAAATAAGCAGAGCATAGACACTCTAGCAATATTCACTTCACAAAAAAAACAACTGTAGCAACAGTAATTACAATACATCTACATATTAAATGGTGGTTTGCCTACTTCAACTCAACATTAAAAGTCAACATACTGAAATTATTCTATGCTTGGGTGATCTCTGACAGTGGGTAAATACCAATAGCCTATTCATTTTCTCGCTTTTAATAAATCAACATTATTTTTCCACACCAGTGCCTCCCATCACCAGACTCCTGCCAATTAATTCATTATAACATGGACTCAAATAAATAACAGGTTAGTTCATGTTCGTCTCTGTGAGTAATGAGTGGGCTCTCACTTCCATGAAAGAGGCAGGAATTACTGCGGCAACGAGCTCTGGGAACCTACCATTATAGGCCTGAAGTCACTGATCCATAATTGGTATTTAGAGAAAAAAAAAACAACATTAGTTGAGCTAGAACTTTGGGGATCAATTTAACTAACAGGAATCGCTAGAGGAAGTGTCAGGGGAGAGGGAAGTATAGGCATCTGTGATTAGACTGTTGCTTACTGGACCCAGTCTCGGATGAGCCTTAGAACATTGTACGGCAAGGAATCATGAGAAATAGCAATTCGTTTATGGGTTAGAAGGTTAGAGATGGCAACATTGTACAATAAAAAATATATATTGGGGGTATCTTGTTACCTTACACCATTGATTTCTATTGAGTCTTTTGAAGGCAATCAAGAATACTTTTCTGAGCATAAAGGTAGGGATGAACCAATATGAAATTTCTTGGCCGATACCAATGCCGATATTTCAATTACCAATTGGGCCGATAGCGATTCCGATACCGATATTCTGTAAACATGTTTTAGTAGGTTATGTTTCTTGAAACTAAGAAATCATCAGAAATAACTATTTATTAATCAATTTTATTACATTTTTTAACCCTAAATGTAGACTTTTTGAACAGGCTTTTCTTTTGCTGACTGTTTCTAAACCTAAGTATTAGGAGTTATGCTTTTTTGAACAACAGGTTAACATCAGCCATCTGTACAGACCGATACCGATATCAGTCAAAAATGATACCAATGTTGGGCCGATATATCTGTGCATCCCTAGCAGTTACTTATTTAAGATCTTGACCAGATATAGCAGGGTGCAGGGGCAACTTAATCACACCACAAACAAACATTTTCATCATACATTTTTTAAGCCACTTATCTTAACAATGTAATTACTGTGACATTGTATTGTCTTTCTTTCCTTTGACTTTTGCATTCTTGGATAGCCACAGAAAATCGTCTGCCTCGCATCACACACAATGATTTTCATTATACCAAATGGTCTTTGAGTTAAATAGCACATTCCACTTTGCTTTCGCTGGGCTTGTGACTAGCACTATAACATACACTGGTTTGTAACTGGATCATATGGTGTGTAATGTAATTTAACAGCATTTTCTCCATTCATCTGTCCGCACGGTTACTGTAGGTCTACATGGTTGAACAATGGTAGAAAGTATGCAGCACTGACGCAAACCAGTGGTGTTGATATGATTCATGGAGCAGTAGCAGCATGAGGTCCTAGAATCCAGGTCGACCTTTTCAGTGGCCGCATCATCTCTTGTTTCCTCTACAGTCCTTGCTATCCATCATCTCACCTCCGGACTTTAGCCAGACCCATAACCGGAAAGGTGATGGCGTGATGCCTCAATGTGGAGTCAGAGGCAGATGGACCGGAAAGCTGTTTATTCATCCAGGATACATAGAGTGAAGTCTAAAGGCTCATTTATACTGACTGCCATTTTATACATAAATATAGCCGTGCGTTCTGTATGCTTTTCACGTCAGAGCATTTATACTTCCATGTGTTTTGAACGTATGTGTTATGTTAAATAACCAGTAGAGGGCACAAGCACTAGACACAAAGATTTTACCAAGACAAGACGCAAGAAAGAATACAACAAACAGCGTTTTAATTTCTCTACATTTTCAGAGAAAGAAGCAGAACATCAGACAAAACAGCATCTTTTTAAACATCGGACTGTGCCCTCTGTTTGGGCCACATGTACTGCTCATTTGGGACACACCGGACCTAACTACGCACAGAATCAAGGATACAAGGCTCCATGCATCCGTCTGCGTTTCCAACATAGAGTATAAATGAGCCTTTATACTGTTCTAATAGGTCTAATTCCTGTCTACACAAGCACTACATCAGGTCTAAAACAGGACAAAACAAGGACTAAATAAGGTCTAAGACAGTTGATCTGGTTTAAGCCAGGTCTTAATCATCGCTATAACTAAACCAGGTCTAAAAGAGATCCTATCAGGTATATACCAAGTGTGATACCAAGTGGTTTTAACCAGGTCCAAATCTGGTTTAAACCAGGTCTAAAGCAGGACAAAATACAGGAATCTTAACTGAAAAAGGTGATGGTGTGATGCCACAATGTCAAGTCTAAGATTAAATCGGGTCTAAACAAGGTCTAAATGAAGATTAAATCTGGTCTAAACTGGGTCTAAATGAAGACTAGTCCAAGTCCAAGCCGAGACTCAACGAGGACTAAACCAGGCCGTAAACTGTGCCAAAACCTTAATGTGAGGCAGAGGCACGGTGCTGAGGCAGATGGACTGTAAAGCTGTTTGTTAAGCATGAACCTAAATCCTATCCAGTGAAGACGTGTTGATCTTTCCGACTCAATCCAACTTTGTAATTGCATCATTTACCGTCTTCAGAACGAACCAGCTGTATAGGTTATGGTGTGTCTCTCATTGCCAGCTCACACAAAGCAAAAGCCAGTCACTACATTGCCACCAGCAGAGAAAAACCTACCATGCATATTTGTTCTGCACTCATCCTTGTAGCTCAGATTTGGGGGATTTATAGTTCTTGTCTGTTTGTTTTCACAGGACCTCCGGGAAAACGTGGACGTATCGGACGAAGAGGAGAACCCGGTAAGCCATGGCCCGACAATTGCCTTGTTTATTTATGTCTTTATGTCTCTATAACCACTACTACAGACCATATAACTATGGCTATATAACAGGGACTAAACCAGGACTATATAAGAGACTAAATTCTATCTCTACAAGGGTAACATCAGTGTAAACTAGAAATGAGATAGGTCTAAATCAGATCTAAACCAGGGTTCAAACCTGTCTACAAAAGAACACACACATTAGGTAAATACATATCAGGTGTTAATACATTTCAAAAGTTCCAATTTTCTTAACCTGGTTAAAATCTAGACTAAACCAGGACTAACCCATATCCCAACTTTATTTATGTTCTTTTTCATCTCTCCTCACCCTCTTACCTGTTTTGTCTGGTTGACTGGATATATTTGATGACTGGTGACCTCTTGAGGATAGGGACATGATGTTGGCCCTTCTCCCTGTCCTTCCCCATTTTCGCCGACATTGTGGTAACCTTGGCCATGTGGTTTGAGCTAACTTAACACAGATGTGTGTCGTTTCTGAACTGAGCGGTAGCAGCTGCAGTAATACATGGCTAATGAGATTCTCCCGTGCCAACATGACTATACCAAAACTTTTGTGTTGGGTTTTCTGGTCGTTGCCGTTACAAAATTCTCTCATGATCGTTAGTGTTGGAGTCATCTGCAGTCATGTTTTTGCTTGGAGTACAATATGTTCTGACACAGCAATATCGCCATTTAAATCTATAGGAGGAGAAGGGGATGCAAGAAATGTATAACTAAGAACAAAACAGGGATTAAAAAAGGTCTAAATAAAATATATTCAAGCCAGGTCTCGGTTCAAACCACTAAAGTCTAAATCATGTCTAAACAAGGCCTGAGATCTAAGGAAGGTTGAAAAGGAGACCAAATGCAGAGCAAAGTCTAAACCAGGAAGTCATTCATGTCACAAAGGATTCATGCTCTCATGATAGTTAGTGTTGAGTGATTCATAGCATGTTTTTTATTTAGATTTATACTCCATTAAGATCAGATGCAGCAATATCACTATAAATCTACAGGACACGGCAGGATATGTCTCACATGGGAAAACCTACAATAGACTATGATTCATTGTTGTAGATGACTGAATAAGGATGACTAAAACACAGATCACTATGTTTGGTCAAAAAATGTAAAAAATAAAGTCAATGAATGTAAGAGTCAATACTTGTCTGTGAGTATATGTCTCTGTGTCAACCCTGTGACCATCGTCCAGGTTATAACCCACCCAAGGCCCAATGTTGCTGGCATATAGGCTTAAGAAAAGAAGATAAATGAATGTCCAATTGGTGTATCATTTAGGAACTGATACCTATTGAACCTGCCCAATGTGAAGTATAGCTAGAAGATTTATAGCTTTCCCTATGAATCAGTCAAGAGGGTAGTCAGAACCAGATTTTTTATGAACCTAAAAACCTGTCAGAAATAAAATCTTATAATGTTATAAGTCTTTGGGGAGTTCCGCCCCGTGGCTCGGAAGACATTCCTAGTTTAAAGGGGAATCGTGTTTGTTTCTGTTTGGCAGCCTGTTGCCAGACGACTGTGAGTGACTCTACGAAGCATCTTGAGATTTTTGGGGTAATTGTCAACAACATTTAAACCAACACTTAACAACAGATGGCCAACATTGCAGCAGGAGTATGGATAAAGTATGTTTGCGTTATTGTCAGTTCAGTCACGGATAGCTAGAACGACTGCAATTATGTTTAACCAGTTAGACGTTATTATAAATTAGTGAATGTTGGTTAATTCATTTTTCTTCAATTTATTGGTGTCACAATGTGCACCCTGACGTTGTGAGTTTGAATTCCGGCTCACGACAGTCTGCCGAATGTCACTCCCTACTCTTCTCCCTGATTTCCCTGACAATCCAAAATAAAGTTAAAAGCCTGGAGCCTATCCTAGTAACTATGGGCCGTCGGCAGGGTTTGAACAATGACCTGTTAGTTGCAGGGCTGACTCATAGACATACACAGACAGACAAACCACGTTCATTCTCTGAGGGCAATGTAGAGTCACAAATTGACATGCATGTTGTTGGATGGTGGACTGCCAGAGTACCTGGAGAGAACCCATGTAACACAGGGAGGACATGACGGGGAAAAGCACCGCATAAATTATGAAACTTTAACAGTAAACAATGTAAAATTACAGTCAGCAGAAACAACAATTAATTAGTTGTAGTACACAATTTTTATTCCCAATTCAAATCATCTCTGGACAACTAATAGATTGGGGATGTTTGTGCCACTTCTGGATGATTACCATGGTTTAAGGGCTAACATTTTGGTTTCATTTTACTGCATAATGGCTTGTATAGAAGACTTTTGTTTACTGTTTAGAAACGCTCTTGTTTAACTTTGCATCCTCGCGTTTCAGTCTGGTGGATGCCGAAAGGATCAGGGCCATGTTGCTCAATGTTGTGGTCAAGGACTTTAGGATGTCCTTTTTCCAGATCAAGAGGTTTTCCCAATACATGTAAACAAATATTGGAAAGCATAAATCTCTTCTGAACGTCACCATAGCTTCAAGAGAAACACAATAGAAATAATTAGGCCCAAATTGTGTTTTTCTGCGAATGGGACAAAATCATTCTCCCTCGATATTTCTGACCTTTAAGTGTTATCATGTCATGATCCTAGTGTATACCTTGTCTAATCCTTTTTTAGTCCTGGAGACCTGGTTCTTTTCATTTTGTCCCGGTCACTCTGTAAAGCTGTTTGAGGTAGATTCTGTTCTGTGATATTGGACTATACAAATAAATTGAACTGAAATTTAGTTTAGTGAGTTTAGTTGGTGTAGACCTAATTTTATTAGTCATTATTTCGGGCTGGTGTAGACCTGGTTAAGTCCTGGGTTAGATTTGGTTTATACTTGGTTTAATCCTGGTTTAGGTCTGCTCTAGTCCTGGTGTAAGGCTTTTTAGACTCTAAAGCAGGGGTGTCCAAATCATGGCCCGGGGGCTGAATGCGGCCAGCAGAGCAATTTTCTGTGGCCCTCAGGTTTACCTCTCAATTGGCTCAAATGGTCTTTTTACTGCATTTAACTCCACATAATCAAGTCCACTTTTCTGTGTGGCTATTGATGTAATATAGAGGGACAATAAGTGAATAAACCTGAACATAAGTGTCAGAAAACAGATACAACTGAAGGGGACTTTTGGTGAAGCGAAATCGGTCACCTCAGAGAGTGACCCTCCTTGGTATAAATTTCTGACATGTGGCCCTCAGTGAAAAAGGTTTGGACACCCCTGCTCTAAAGTCTTTATAAGTTTCTTCCTCCTTTTTCACTGTGTTTATATCTATTTACCCTTGCCCTTTTCCACACATTGTCACATAAACACGAGTTCAATACCGACCTATTCAAATCAATGGGGTCCCCTGCATTTGTTTGCTCCGCTGTCTAGACACAGCCAAACTGGACCGTCTAAACTTGATGGTCATGCCTCATAAACCCCCACACCGCTCATACCCCTCGAACACATGGGTTTGTCATTTTCAAAAAACGGCCTCTTCTTGTATCGGGCAGATTCTCGTCACGTTAGCAGGGCTTTTTTGTGTGTGTTTTAATAGTAACTAAACACCACAAATATTCCTCTTTTCCCTGGAGGGAGTCTGCTTCCAATATTGTGTTGCACCACCAAAATTGCTGTTTTCAACTTCAAGTGCAACAGGCTAACCAATCAGTACACAAAGATCTGATACATTTCATTCAATTAGTGTTGATGACAATTTTATTAGTAGATTAATAAGGCTTGGTTTGATCATTCAATTTATTGGACCATTTAAAGTCATTTGACCAGAACAGCAGAATGTACTTGTTGCCTTCATATCAAAAAGCTTTTGAAAATAATGACCAAACCATCAAAGCTTTATTACGTTGCCCACAATAAATGATTGGGCTATATTTGAGCATATGTCGGGCACTGATAAGTCAGTTGTACTTATGCCTTTAATTGTACACAAATGCCGAATTGGAGAACGTACACCACGATACTCAAGTAAAAGCAGTATTGAAAGTATAAAGTACTTTTGAAAAACTACTATTGCCACTATTACTACCACTACTTACTGAGCTGCTGGAACAATGAGGCAAGAACACATCCCACTTTGCAGCCTCATACAGAGTTTAATAATATGTCATCTATTCTTCTTTCAAATACTCAAGTAGAGGTACCCACAAAGAACATTTTCAAGTAAATGAAATATAACTTGAGTAAAAGTATTTAGTAACTTTCCACATTTGAGTGTACATTTCTATATGTATATAGTATAATAAAATTGATCTGAAATAGTTTTGTGACAATATCCTTACACAGACACACACACCACACTACACTAATCTAATCCACACATCTTTATAGAACAACATCTCAAAGTGATTTTATGTCCTAATCTAAAACACAGAAGTCTGTTTATCATACACAGGTTCAGTACAGAGCCTGTTGGCAGTGTCCCTAACGAGCTTGTTCTGGTGCTTAATTACAGTCATCATCCGCCAGACCATTCACATGCTTTTTTCTTCAAAACCTACCACTCCCCCTTTAGTATTTGATTGCTACACAAACCAGAAGTCATCATGGCTTATTTATGTTGGGCTTCACATCAAACTGCTCTTTTCTAAAACTTAAAAAAAAAAAAAATTAAAACGTAGTTCAAAACTAGGCTTGCACTATGTATTGCACACAAATTTTTATCGCAATATTGGAAAACTCAAATAATTGCACAATGCGATAAAGGAAACTGTGCTGTGGACAAATGAAAATATTGAAAAAAGGGAAAGATTTCGTCCTGATTTAGTCCTCAACTTTGTCTTGGTTTGGTCCTGATTTAGTTCCATTAGTCCTGGTTTAGCCTTTAGAGCAGTGTTTCTCAAATAGTAACCCTGGGGAACATGCTTTTCTTTGCCGTACTAGAATAAAGTGTAATTGCACATCCACTACAGTAGTTGGCAGTGGTGCTCTCATTGTCAGAGTGTGCGCAGGGAGTATTAACTCTATAGTGTAGGGGTTTTTTTTGCACCGAGCAGGTGATATGAAGTGCAGTAAACAAACCCTCAAGAGACAACATTAAAAAAAATTTAACAGGGATGAAAAAAAGGCAGAGAGAGACGAAGATAATGAGACAAAAGCAATTCACCCGAAAGCTAAGATGAGGAAATATGATGTAGCGTATGTTGCGCTCGGCTTCACTGCGACTACAGTGGGAGACGAGGAAATACCGGTGTGTTTACTGTGTCTAAAAATTCTGGCAGTGGGGGGCGCAAATTGTTTTCTTCTTGCTAGGGGGGGGCGGAACAGAAAATAATTGAGAAGCACTGCTTTAGAGTCTCTTATTTCTGCTTAAAATTTTTACTTATATATTTTTGTTGAAGATTCTGCAAAAGATATACTCAGATATCACCAATCATATTGATATAGCAATATTCTATGTAGTTATCAAGTATCATGATTTTCTAAACTGTAAAGCCACCCACCTTCTTTCACTGACATTACAGATTTACTGATGTGCTATAGAAATAACTGGATTTTTCTAACATTCATTTCTCTGTTTTTCTTGCAGGGCCACCTGTAAGTACCCCTCCACTCCTCCACATCAGGTTGTATCAAACCGTCAGTGAGATGCTCTTGTGCATTGAAGCCTGAAGACTTTGACACATGTTAGCACAAAGACCATCTTGTCTGCCAGCTATAAAACCAAATTCATTGACGCACACAAAACTGTCACACACCCGGTCACACATGCACTCTCAAAGCCAGTGGACCACCAGGAGAAGTGCTATCATGACTTATAAGCAGCAAATTGTTCCCTGGTGAAGCCCTAACCTCTGCTTACTCTCCCATAAAACGAAATGTTGGGCATTATTTTTGATATGGCACTCATTAACATCTAAAACAATTGTCACTTTCTCATTTATGGGCTGCTGTTGCTACCGAAAGAGATTGAAATACAGATTTAAGCCCAAATCTGAAGAGTTACAATTGTTTAATGTTTGTCACATGTGGTACAGATCAGATATGCAGAAAGAGCAGCGTGCATGTTCCGGAAATACAAAAGCAAAAGCGTCCCGGCTTGGTCCGAATGTCCCATGAAATGATGCAGAAAATCTTTTCATGAACACAACTAAACCTCGTGCCATGGCCCTAAAATTCACTCGTAAACTAGCACACTAGTAACACTAACATTATACTATGACGCAATATTTACTGATGGGAGAATTCTTGTCTGTTTTTATCTTGTGGAAAGAGTATGATTTGTGTGCTAACTAATCTAAACTGCTTTGCTGTGTAACCTCACCAGGGCAAATCTGGACGTGATGGATACCCGGTAAATCTCAGTTCTTACTATTATCCTGTCCCTCTTCTATTTAGTCATTTTCCCTCAAACTGCCACTTTCTTCACAGCTTCACTATGTCTGACTCTTCATTTAAAACACTTTTCCTTACTCATTGTGTGTTAACGATTGAGTTTGTACCACACACAAAGCCACGCTGTTTTAGCAGCTATGGGCCGTTAGGCGGGGTATAGCCAGGACAATGACGATTTAGATGCAGGGCTGACACAGAGACAGGCACATACACAACTATTCACTCTCTTGCTAACTCACTGCCATTTGTCCCAGCAAGTCTTTGAGTCTTACATGCAGACAGGGATCCAGTCTTTATGTATCTGATTCTATGGTCCGCTCTTTCTTCTGTCCATGGCTCTGCTCATAATTCTATGGTTCTGCTCATAATTCCATGGTTCTGCTCATAATTCAAACACAAGCCACACTTAAAAACATGCATAGGACCCATAGCAAAAATAATCTGTTGTGTCTGTGTAGGAAAGTGAGTAAACATGAATTTGAGGGCGACCTTTTGAAGATATCATCAGTCCACATTAGTCCCTGGAGTGTAAACTGCGCCCATGTAAAATTGGAAACACGCACTGGGCATTACAAATTGTGGCCTTCAGCTTTTAAATTGGGTTTAGTAATTTTTGAATAATATACTGTAACTGTACACATCCGTAACAGCGGAAAACAAAACAGATCATCCGGTTGCCTTATGGTTCCAGCTCTCGTGACATGTGACGGCCTCTAGTGGACAATCATAGATTATCTCTCATGTGGTTTAGCAACACCAAATCATCAGCAGCTATTAGACTAGTGTATGTTTGTTCATGTAGCAAATGGGTTCATCAAACCTATGTAGTCAGGCACTAAGTCTTGCTTGTTACCATGGCTACTTTAATGGAGCTGCCCAATGTTGCAATAAAGGGGATGTAGCCACTCAAGTTTGAATTGCTAAATCAGAGTTTAAAAGTGGCTGTTGATGTTTAGCTTATCTGAAGTCTAAATTTTGCATTAGATGAAATGCTGAAACAGATTTAAACATTACTTGTGTTCTAAAAGTTGTATGGTAAATTCATTACAGAGATTACCCAACTACTCTCCTGTTCATTCAATTTTGATTTACCAATCCTCAAATCACTTACATGTCTTTAGATGATGGGAGGAAGCCAGAGTACCCAGAGGACATATCAGACTTCACTCTCAATTGGGTCTTGGCTGGCCCAAGTATAAAAGTTACATCCTGCTTGCTGAGAGGCATGAGCAATAACCACTACGCCACCATGCACTTCTGTATTGTCAAATGCAGAAAAAATTACTTTGATTCTACATAAATTAGCCACAGTAATATTCTCAGGATGAATAAAATTGGATCGACATTCAGACCAAGTTAGGTCACACAGAGTAGTAAAGTATACAAGCATTTTGAAATTTAATATACAATACACGTACATGTCAAAATGTCAAAATACTAGCTTTTCCTGGGGTCTATAACCGGGGGAAAAATCAGCTGTGGATATCAAATAGTAGAGGGTACTGGTACAGTAAATCTCTAGAAACACACGTCTGACTCGATTTAGAAAGACCTAACTAGGCACTTCCCACCTGTGAGTCTTGTATTACGCAGCAGTTTGTTGTGATGTCTGACTATAGGACTGTTGGGAAGTCCGTTTCCCAGAGGGCTCGACTAGTCTGATCCCAGTCTGCCTGGCACTGCGCGGCCCTCCTGACGGGAAATGCCTGCTTGATAATTACACACAGGTGGAGCAGTGTACACTCAGTAAACACTATGTGAACATTCGTGTTTGTTTGTCTGCGACTCCATTCATTATTGTCATTGTCTTCATTAGAAATAGTCACAATTTGCCTTCGGGACATCTGCTTGTGAAGTAATACAATGTGTGTGTTCAAGTAGTTTAATTGAATCAATACTTTAAGCTGGTTATGTAAGCATTGCATGTGAAGATCTCAGTTTTAGTGATATCTTCCTGTTGATTCTCATGTGGTAATGTGAAAATAAAGTGTCTTAAGCACATGTGTGTATGGAGTAACATAAAAACAACAGTAGATTAATCAATCTGACAGTTGGCACATGTTCAGAGATGATCAGGTTTCTGCCGCTGAAAGCTTAAAAGTGCTGGGTGCCTGTAGGGGTAGCACTGTTTGTGTATCTTCACCCAAAGTGCAGATGTGAATGGACCAGGAGTTTATGTGAATCACTGAAACAGGCCTTGATTCATGTTCTTCCTCTCTACTGTGGGCCATAAGCAGGGCACACCCTGGACATTGGCCAGTTTACAAGGCAAATAATTAATTATTGTAGGAAAATTATCTAGTCACTTCTTACACATGCCTTTGGACAGTGGGAAACTAGAGGATCTATCAAAACAGGGAGTACATGCAGACTTGAGAGCACACAATATACTATATGGTCATATATGGGCATGTTTCGGTCAATCAATAGTCATCAATATCATAGACTTAGTCCCACAACAGAAAAAATTGGACCAGTCCAGTCTTGGGAAAGTTTTAACATAAACAATAATTAATTTTATTGTAATTGTATTTATTTATTCATTTATTTATATCAAATTGTAGCGTTTTTTAATTGTTCATATTGAAGTTACCCAAATTAAAACATGCTGTTCAAATAAACACATAAATTGTGCATCTGTTTCAAACATAGGGGTCCCACTTTACTTCAGGTGGTCTTCACATGTCTCTGTGGCGTTAAGTTAATCCGACTTATGCATGCAGCGGCCCACTTCCCCTACACAGAGAATAGTAATATGATAAACAATGCTAATGAAATGCGGTCTCCATGTCAGCTTGTGATAAG
Source organism: Philypnodon macrostomus (assembly GCA_036025475.1). Lineage (NCBI taxonomy): Eukaryota > Metazoa > Chordata > Actinopteri > Gobiiformes > Eleotridae > Philypnodon > Philypnodon macrostomus. The sequence goes on from JAVQKC010035827.1 coordinate 23,211, forward strand.
TGAACGTTAACCTCGTCTCTCATCAATCACAGAGGATTTGAGTTTCAGAAATGCAAGTCATTCTACTGTCAAACAAACAGAATTTCTTGTTCAACGAATCAATGCAAGGGTGTAAACACAGCCCCCACACAAGTGACTCTCATTCATTTTTTAGCCACTAGCAGCGTGCCCGGCCACTGCTATGTTTATACTAGAGCGCCAGCCTGTAAAAGACAGCGGACCCCACTCGGCAAAACAAGCCCAGACCGCCATTGTTCAGACACCCACAGATGAAAGCCAGATCGTTCCAGGATACATGTGAAGTCATTTTCTGCTCCCAAATACACAATATTTATGGCTTTTTAATTTCAAACCGACTGCCCTGGTATTTTCATGTTTTGTCGGAACAATTCTATTTAGATTTCTTCTTGCACAATACAAACATGATGGTTGAGGGATACATGAATCAAAAAATATTTGTATCTAATCTAAAAAGCTTTTGTCTGGTCTAGTAAACCAGTCAATTAATATTTTGCAATAATAGATTGTTATGGAATATTGCCTTTTTGGGCTGGGTCTGTCCTTCCAGCGTTATTACGAGTTCTTTCGATCAAAAGTTCCCCAAAATAGCTGTGTCAGATTCAAGAAGTAGAAAAATGGATTGAATAACAAATACACAAAACACAACATATTAAATTGCAACCAATGGATTTTATCGCTTAGTCTCATTTACTGATTTTTTTATTCACAAATAGCTCAACCGAAAACCAGACTCACCATTTATGCTGTAAATTACTATTGTGTGTGTTGGCCTTTGTAGGTCTGTTGCTGCTGAGACGTCTGCTCTGGCTCTGATGCTCAGACACCACTGTTTCATGCTGCATCCTCAGCAATTAAGGCTAAGTGCGTAATTACAAGTCTACACCACAGGACACACTATTAGAGCAGTAATCAGCACAGCAAAGGCACACCTTATCCCATTATGAGACATGGGCTCGTACGGACGTTTACGCACTGATTTTCCAATGGTGTTTAAAAGCTGTCTAATCGGTGGAAATGCTGAGTCTGTAGTTTCTCTTTGTGTTCAGGACAGTGTTGCAGAGAGCTCCCACACATTAAAAAGGTTTTATAACATTTCCCACCAAAAAAGCTTGAGGTTTGAGTGTATAATTTCTCATTCTCTTCCATACATAAAATCTGACATTTTTATTACCGGTCCTTACTAAACTTTGCACAAGATGATTTTATAGTAGGCTTGTTCTATTTTTATATAAAGAGGCCATATTGTGCAAACATTTGAAATTATTTTTGGTCGCTTCTATTTTAGCAATTTACATTTTATAGTTTAGAAAATACTGGGTTTCAGGTTCTAGAATGTGCAGATGTCAGATGGGGGGCAGGGGCCAGAATTCTCCCAAAAATTGTTGAAAATGTTGAATCTGATCATTTTTAAGATCCATTACCCCCCTATATCTATTCAACCACACACAAAAATCTGCACTTTAACAATAGTTCGTTTTCCTGACCCCCCATCTAATAGAATGTTGTGATGTCACCTGCAACCCAGTTTATTGAAAATGTCTTCTGTATGTTTTCTCTTATTGGAAAATGCACGGATTATACGAGTAGCAATACAATGTTCCTTCACTTGTTTACGTAGAAAGATTCGGTTAGCAAGGACATTTTATCTGTTATCTGTCACACCTCACCGGACGTCCAAACAATGCAACTGTAAAACAAACAATGTAGGCTTGAGTCCAATACCTTTGTCGTAGCTTTTCCTTTTCATATCTGGCGCGATATTATTGCCCTGCTGATTTCCATTAAATGTTCCTTAAATGACCCTATGCTGCTGATGTAGGGAAGCCTTGTATATTTAAAGCATCATATTATCTGTTATCAAAGGGCTTCCTCGGTGACTGCTCCATTGTTGTTTGAATCATTGCCGGGACAGTCACAGGAAGAGCACGTACAGTTCGTGGGCTGCACTGTGGCTTGTTAGTGTCCATAAATCTGTGTGTTCAGACGCCACTGCAGCCATGACCTCAGCATGTACACCTCGGCTACTCATCTCTGAGAGTCTGCAAGGAGCCAGAAGGCCTTCATAAACACTGCCAGATGCACAAATATTGGCCCCATACACACTGTGGAGGATATATGTACACAGACATGCCAATGCAAAGATTAAGCTAATCATTTCACATGGTAAAGTGAATTGTGTCAAGTGTGTAGGTGCATTATCCAATGTGGAGTAATCACCTAACTAACTACCTGTCTTTCAAAGATGTTGATAACAAAAACAGCTCCACCAGGCCCAGGGATAGAAACTGATTTTTCAACATAATAATATATAAAATATAAATATAAAATGTATAATATAATAATGTATAATATAAATATAACATTAGTTTTCTGTCAGATTTGTTGAAATTCACAGTACTTGAATCAAAAATTATCCAGAATGAATGAATGTGAGCGTGAATGGTCAGTGTATGTCTCTCGGTGAAACTAACTGGTAATTGTCTTGGTTGTACCTCTCATCAATCCTAAATAAACAGGGCTAGTACTAGCTATACAAGATGAAGAAATACTGTTTCTCCTTGTTACTCCCTCTTCAAACACTTAGTGCCTGTTCATCAAAGCTACAGCAGTGATACGGTTGTAGGCTTCCACTATGGGACTCTTGGCTCTATTGTACCCATGGGGCTGGTAAAGCTTTGGGATGAATAGAAAAGTCTGCCTTAAGTAAACTATCCCCGGCCAAAGAGGATGATTGTTAATGATGGTTTCCAGTCGGCAAAACCATCAAGACTGCAAAGTGTTGAGCAATCCAACTACTCAACGGACTCTGTAAAAACTGTTAGCTTAACATCAAGTACGGCTGTTGAGGAGGAAGTCGGCCTTAGCTCTTACTGCATACATCACTTCTAGTGTTTTTTGGAAAGTTTGATCCCAAAGCTGCTTGTTTCTTTAAATGAAGTTGGTATCTAAAGGATTTAAGATGTTGAAGTGGTGCTTTACGGACAGAGGTCAGTGACTGGTGGTGTGTTTTTGTTGAGGTAAACATTATGGACAAGTCCAACTGCTGTTTCAGCACCAAGGGGTGGGCTCAGAGTCAGACTTAACTGGTTTTTGGGAGATCTCATCACCACATAAACAGAGCTACATAGACGTGTGGTTCAGAGCTTTAGCAGCTGGATGACATCCACCCACCACTGATCATGTTGGACACCACACTCTAAATCTACCAATAATTATAAACCACCAGCACCTGGAGATGTCCGAGGGCTGTATGAGAGCATAGCACACAGTTTCTATAGTGTCTTTGTCTTTAACAACTACCATTTCTCTCTTTTCGCACGTGCTTTTTACCTACTCTTGATTTTTTGTCTCTAACCTTTTTTCCAATGCTAAAATAAATCCTTGTCATTTTACATATGAAGTGATTATTGTATTTCTTCAGTTCCTATACCATTTCCTGACTGGACTATTGTTCTGTCTTTAAACAGGGCCCTCTTGGCTTGGACGGCAAACCAGTAAGTACATCTAAAGTCACACCTGTTCAACTTCATGACAGTGACAGGTTCTCATCTAACTCTTTGTTCTCGTCACAGGGTTTACCGGGTCAAAAAGGAAGCCAGGTAGGCCACCCAACACCTGTGTGTGTTCCTATGTTCCTTATAACTCATATTGATTTCACAAAAGTAATCCATAAAGACTGTAAGTTTGTATCTAGGTGTCTGTTTGGCCCAGGAGGCAGGTGATATAGTTAGCACTTAATATTTTTAACGGTTCCTTTGGGAGCGATGCACTAGAGAGGAGGATGCCCATGGTAGCCTTCATGTTTTTTGAGTCATGGCTGGCTTTTTGAACCACAGGGAACTCATGCCTCAAGTACGTTCTATGTACTTCACCTACTTGTCTCATCCATCAGTAGTTCTGAGAAGGTGCCCCAGAAAACACTATTAAGATGTTGTTTTCTGTCAAAAGTAGACCTCATGTCAGGTCCGTCCTATAGAAGAGATTTAGGAGTAGTTTGCCTTACAACCCTGATAGAACCGGCTTCAGGACTAGGCAAAATGTATTAAGGATTTTGAGGTAGGTAGATACACATATACATATGTATTAGGCCTGCAGTAATAAAATATATTAAGTAAACAAAGGCTAACCCAAGAATAACCCAAGGTCAAAAAGGAATTGTGGGAAAAATACAAAAACGACCAACATATGGACTTCACAGTGAGTAAACCAGGACGATTAAACCTAAATTAAAGCAACCCAGCACTAAATTATGTCCAAATTATGTCTAGAACCAAAATGAAGATTAAACTGTGTCTAAACCAGGGAAAAGCTGGCCCACATATTAAAGGTATCTCCATATCAAAGCAAGACCATAACAAAAATACAATGTCCCTAAATTAAACAAATTCCAGACAACCCTGGGTCCCACTGGAAAGATCATTTTTCAGTTGTGTCTATAAACACAATACAGTTCATCTATTTATTTGTTTGAAATGTTTTTAATATCTCTCGTTGTCATCATGTGGTAAGTCAAATTAACAAACAGCTTATTGACATACAATTGTTCATGTCCTGGACACAATTATGGCTCAAGTGCAGACTGTAAAGGCCTCTAAGACAGACGTGATTGAGGAGACGAGAAAGGAGCACATTTTAGAGATCAGAGGGGGGAAGATTTAAAGACACAGGAAGTAAAACACACAGTCAAGTCAATGTGTGAAGAGGAAGGATCAGTAAAACAAACTGACAGCTCCAGAATAGAGCTGTAAGGAAGACTCTGGGGTCACTACAAAAAATCATCTGCTTCCTATATCATCCAGTGATTTACATTTTGATTTAGCAGACAACAACATATTGGATTACTTTATTGCAAAAATGCGGATTTTATTACATAATGAGATTAACATTTTATTACATTTTGGCAGAGTATTACATAATGCAGAATTATTATATAATGTGACTCTACAGTACTTGAAACCGCATTTGCCTGGATGTACTTTTATCACATCCATTTTTATCAATTAATATGTGTTGTGTCCACCCTTCATATGTGAATTATGCAAAAGTAATTTGAACCTACCTCAGTCAAATTTTAGAGTTGCTCTGTTGAGATTGTAAAATATTCCAAACCATGTTCTTGTAAATTCACTGAATGCAACCAAAACTGAATTATAACATTGGTGGGATCATCTAAATTACTTTACTACAATGGTATTTCCTAGGCACGTATTAAAAAATCTTCTTGTAGTACTAAGCTTCAGATAATGGAAGGTTGCGCCATCCAGCAATCATCTTGGATTTTGGCTCGTCATATGTGTTTATAGGAAACAGTACAACATTTGTCTTTTTCTCAGTTGGTCCTATTTCCTCCAAAATCGACTTTTACAACATGAATCAGGACTTTTGTTTTTGCCTGTTTATTAGTAGTATCAGAATTGGCTAGCAAATGCACTTCGTGGCATCCCCATTACTTGTCCAGGTGACTTGTGATTGAGTGCTTTAGCCACTGCATTAAAAGGTATTACATGGTCTTATCGTGTGTTTGAACGTTCCAGTCGCTGAAGTCTCGAGGACTGGTGATATATGTTGTTCATACCATACATGATTTATCTCCACCAACTGTCTTCTGTTATCTTCTTCCTCCTACAGGGACTAGGTGGACCCAAGGGAGAAAAGGTATGCTTCAATATATTTTTAAAAGCCTTTGCACACTGTATGGATGGATGTCCACGTTTTACACAGGCCGTAATAGAGGCGCACTTACAGGTGTTGTGTCCAATGGGCCCCCAACATAGACTGCACTCCCATCAAAGAAGCTATCAATTACATTTAGTTACGTAGGAGTTTGTACACACACTTTCTCACATCAAGGCCCTAAACAGGTTAAAAGGTCGTCCATAGCATTCGATGACAGCCTGACGCCAGATGTTGTTTTTTTCTTACCATGAACTTATGCCCGATCCAAGATGTTAGCAACTGTAAGAGTGGTGAGAGCTGGCAACAGAGACTGGTAGAGCATGCATGGCCGTACCACCACTTATGTCAAAGAAGTCTGGACTTGTAACAGGACCCACTATCAAGAACAAAGCCACATAATATTTTAGCCAGATGTCGGGAAAATCAATATATTCAGTATTAAAAGTTTAAATAAAGGTTAAGACTAAACCAGGACTAAAGTAAACTAGGTTAGCCATGATTAAATACATCTGTTATCTGTTAATGAGGCCGATACTGGAGCCCGATAAATTATTATTATATCACATTGTAACGCACAAAGTAAAATTAAAATACAAATAAAAATAACATCTAAACTAAATCGGGTAAATCACAAATAAACCAGGATTTAAAGAGTCTAAACCAGGTCTAAACCAAAAGGACTAAACCAGCCCTCAAAGGGGTTGAGGTAAAATGATTTTGTCACATCCTCAGTTCTTGGCAAACTCTTTTGGACCACAATATTTCTTTAATTCTTTCTATGGCCCTGGGTGCATGTGGTCATCTGTTGTTGCACTCACGCGAGAAGAGTTTGAGATAAGAGCAATACAGATGCGGTAAATAGCCCCTTGTCAGGAGCAAGAGCTGGTTTGATGAACGTGAATTGTGAATGACAGATCATGCTGAGTTTTCGGAAAATCGGCTTCCTTTATGTAATCACTGTAGTAGCTATCTGATGAGAACATGCGCTATAGAAAGACTCACAATCTTCAACATGTGTCAAATGATTGTAATTGTGGCTGATATGACATGATTTATACAGTTAGATGTTGAAGTCCGCACTATGAGCACAGATGACCCTTGTGCTGCTTCCTTCCCCAGATGTATGCATTAGTTACAGTATAATGCGTGTCTGTCACTGGTGGCTAAACAGTAGCAGTCCACTCCTTGATATGGCCCTATGTAGTGGCACTTAAGGCTAACAATGCATATGTTCCTGTTTGTGTTGCAGGGTGACAGAGGAGATGTTGGGCCAAGGGTAAGTCATTTTGTTGATTTGCTGAATTTTGACTGAGACTTTTATCAACAAAGGCAGAGATGGCATGTAAACAGGGAAATAGTCTCAATATCAGGCACACAATATATTCCCTTGTCCACAAACCCAGTGGTGAAAAGTTAGTCAGTCAAATCAATCAATCAAATACAGTGTAAATTAAAATATACATGCAGAAAATACATGTTATAGAGAAAATACTATGGGTACTAATGCGTCTGAAAAAAAAGTGATGCTAAAAATATTTTTTTCAGAATTGGGTTTTCACAAAAATATAAGCTAATCTCAAAAGGATTTTCATAGTTCATAATATATTTGAGCTTGAACAGTGATTGGTATTGCCTCACCAATGGCAAATAAAAAAACATTAAAACACACAAAGTAAACTAAAAATGTCACTGGTCTTGACTCAAACCTATACCAGACAGACCATCACAAAACTCAAATCCTAACTGAGACAATTTGTCATCTGCCATTTGAAGGACTTCCCTGTTATCACACGGATGGAAAACTCCTTGAAACAGAAACCACACTGTAAATACTTGCTGATTACAGGTTTCAGCGCTGACCATGTAACTCTCAACACTTTTTAATAGTTCAAACTCAAGTGTGTTTACCCCAGCAACTGCCCCATCAACTACAGGTCCAGCTCCTTTGATGAGGTTTCACCCTGCCCACAGCCTTCAAGATCATATTTTGAGCAGCCATGAAAATGATGCAAATGCTTAATCCTCACCTTCAAAAGTCGCTGGTTGAAAGCCAAGCCAAGACTGCCATCTCGACTTAACCAAACACCATTTTTTGGTCCGTGTTGTCTTTTCATTGGATAAGGTTTCTCCCATCAGGGGATCGGGGCAATTATCTTTTGGTTCCTTCAGTGTGGTTTCAAAATGAGTCTCCTGGTAATGGTGGATACAGTGAAATACACACTATTTTCATTTTCTTACAACTCTTCTTTTCAGGTCAACCACGTATATGTCTATGAATAATGTATTGAAATGCCAATACCATAGTAGATTTTTTTTATCTGAAACTCTCTGGCTTTTTCCCACAAGACAAACTGGAGAATCTAAATGGCCCCAAGCAAATGACTGTAAGAGGGAATGGTTGTCTGTCTGTGTATGTCAGCCCTGCAACTAACTGCCAAGGTTGTACTGCTTTAGTCCTCCAGTGATCTGCACTATCCAAAGACATACTATTATAGGTGAATATAAATGTATCCCTAGTGAATGAATGGTCATCTAACTAGCATTGTCTAGATGTTACCCAACATGTCCAAAGTAACTAGATAATGTTCACGCAGATTATTGATTTTTCTCACATTGCCAAACTTACTGTCAGCAAAACTATCTGACAATCGGCAACATACTGTAATGGACCATTTTCTCCAATAACTAATAGCTTCCTTCAGCTAGTCCTGCCAATTCTGTAAACACATCCACTTCCCATCCACTTGATGATGACAACAAGAACACCAAAACAGATGACCTGTTTGTCAGTGTGTTCATAAATCTCAATGTTAATGCAACATTTTTACCACTTTGCTTTTTGGAGAGCTACATAACTATAATTGCTTTATGGCCAAGGATTGGTAGAGAGCACTTTGGAAAGATCCAGTCTGATTTATGTTGTGGTTCAAAAACATAGCAGGATTTCAATTAAGACCTAGGACTTTTGATGCCCTAGAGAAGTCTTTGAGATTTCAGGTCAATGTTTGTGTAAGAGTTAAATCTTTTTTGGCAAAGTATAATACAGCCTGTGTCCAAATGCTAAATATTGTCCTTGGACTGGGGTGAAGGGGGCTTTGATGTCCTTGGCTTCTTTTGCAGCAAAGAAATTCAGAGTATTGCTTCAAACAGACCTGGTTCAAAACAAGATGGTCCTAGTTGTGAATAAAGACTCGCTGACCACTTTATTAGGTAGACCTATTTACCAGAAAACAACAAACAAACAACAAGAGATAAATGTAACTTTGAACATGGCTTGGTTATAGATGCGACATTGACTATTCTGTGTGTAACTTTACATATATTTTACATAGAACAGTGTATAGGGTTTACAGAGAATCAAAACCATACAATATCCAGAGTGGTAGTTCTGGGGGTGAAAATGCCTATTAGATGTCAGTGGTCAGAGACTAGTTTGAGATAATAGAATGTAGGTGTAGCTAATGGAAGTCAAACTGTTGGTCATATTGTCCCACTATTTGAGATCAGTCACTGCCTTCTCAAACCCTTGACCTTTGACCTTGAAACTTTTCAGGAAGTGGTGATGTCTGCCTTTCACTTCCTGTTAATTTATCATCTTCACATAGTGCAGCATAACAAAAGCATTAAAATGCAATCAGATGTTACAGAAAAGCAAAGATGTTTTCAATGTTTACCAATACACTCTGCTGCTTTTTTCATCTGCAACAAAACAGCAACAATATGCTTTTAACAAGGAAACAACATTATAACATAGTAAAAGCTCATCATCATGTGAACTCAATTTAAACTTTTGCACACAGTTACATATCATAAAGACGCTGAACTGGATTGATTTTGGTACTTCTACGATTAATGACAATTAAATAATGAACTAATTAATGCCCTGAAGCACTTTAATTAAGCCAATAATCCTGCTGAACATAAATAAAATTGCATGAATTTAAATTACAGAGGTCAAAAAAGAATGCCTCTATAGCGCCCCCATGTTTATGACCCCTATGGGACCCTGGACACACTTACGTTGGCAGCGAGCAATTAAACTTGGTACAGTGATTCTCCACAGCGTACGCAACATAAAATATTATTATGGCCCCACCCTACAACAAACAGGAAGCCGGCCATATTGGATTGAAAATGGGAAGTCAGGTATAACTGACAGCCTCTAACTTGCACATATTATTTGCCCAATTAGACTCAAATCTGAAATACCTAATTACCTCCCGTCCCTGAACACATCTGACTAATATGATGGCAGTTACCTTTACAGTGCCCCCTATAGACTGAAAGAAGAATGTAGTTTTAGGGAAATTTACAAAATTTGTCAACAAACATCAGAAAAGTCAAATAGACCCTTCCCATGTTTGTTGTGGTTTGGAGGAGGGGCCTCTTAATTGCTCGTTAACAATATAAAAAAGTATTCAATCAAAATACGTATCAGTAACTTGAAAACAGGAAAAGCTTCTAATGTGCATTTTCATATTAAAAGTATTTTGTCTACTTGAAAATAATTCTGCTATGATTGTGAGCTACTACATAGCTGATTAGCCTCCACTGATCTTTTAAACTCATAAAATATGAATTTTCCCAAAAAGTCTATGGGGAAAATTAATGGAAATGTCACTTCTGGATTCAGAGGGGACGGGAACTGTTGTGCACTGGTAGCTTCTATCAGTTCTTCATCCAAATCCATACAATGCAGATGCCTGTTTAGGTTCAACTGGCGGCTGTGCTGAAAGACAAGCCATGATTGGAGTTTCATCCTGAGCCAAACTTTTTGGCTTTTGACTTTTTTTTGCCTCCCTCAGAGAAAACCATGGTTAGGCAGGGCTCTGGGTTCAGTATCAGCCTATGGTTGAGTAAGAGTTAAATATAAAGGAAGAAGATCCCACTGTGAGATAGACTATTGTAGGTGGGATGTTTGAAGAGCATAGTGTATGTGGTCTGAACAGTGGTGAATGACTGTGAACAGTGAAGCGGTGTGAAGGAGTGAATGTGACAGTGGGAAGCCAAAGAGTGAAGAGGAGGGGTGTGTGGTGTGAGAGAGAGCCAACCTTCACCACAGACTGTTAACACGAACCTCATGACAACAGAACATCTTCTCTTTCCTGTCTTTGTTTTGCACATACACTCACTTTATTAGGTTAGTTTAATAAAGTGACCCTGGTGTGGTCTTCTTCTGCTGGAGCTTTTCAATGTTGATTAAGAGATACAGCTGTCTTTCTATTATGCCAAATCACAGTGGCCATTTCTGACCTGTGGCATCAACAAGGCATTTTTATCCACAGCACTGAACAGCGGTCCACTGAATCTTTTCTCTTTTTTGAACCATTCTCTGTAAACCCCAGTGATGGTTTTGTGTGAAATCCCAGTAGATCAGTAGATGCTCAGTCGTGGAAATATTTCAGGAATTAATGCATTGAGTTAATCTCATGTAACAGGTGTACCTAATAAAGTGGTCTGTGAGTTTATACTTTGAAAGGAACCTGTCTAATCTATATCATAGCAACAGTGATCATGTTAAGTTTATTACCAAAAAAATCAGAATATGATTTTCTTTTGCAGGTGTAATATCTAGCGATTACAAAACATGTAATACAGTTTTATCATTTGTCGTGTGTCATTGTTTTTATTGTTCACAGGGTCCACCAAACTACAGCACATTTGCCAATCTGCACAGTAATCAGATTCTCACTGTCAAGGTTTGTCCCACAGTTAGAGCTGCAGTCCTTCCAGCCGCCACCACTGTCCCACCTCTGGTCTCCTCCTGTTCCTCCTTTGTCCACTTAATATTTTGGTCAACTTTCTTAGGACTCTGGCTCTCGACTGTTTTCTTGTATACCAGCTTCGACAGTCCTTGGATCTGCACTCTGACTGTACTAAATGCATTTCTGATTTCCTCATTCTGCCTGTCCTCTCCCGTTTCTGCTTCTTTGTCGCTCTACGTATTGCACTTCAGATGGTCTTTCCTCGATATGACCACAGCTTTATCGCGGGCGAACAGTCCAGCAGCTTTCAGAGACGATTTCTGAAGGTAGACCGAAGGCATGTATGAACTAACACTTAACAAAAAGTGACGTAATTACATAATTTCACCACACAGTGGAAAAGCAAGAAATGTGGTGAAGTAGCAATGCTTTCAAAATGATTTACTGTAGTATTTTAATGTCAAGTCAATTGTGAACATTCACTTTGCATTTTGTAAAGTGAGGAAACATGAGTAACAAAACTGCTACCTAACAGCTTGTCTTTTTGCTGATAGCATGTTGTCATTATTTATCAAAATGACTTGCTTCTTCTTCAAAGTCTCTTTCCTTTCTTTATATTTACCTGCTTTTTTTTCAAAAACATACCATCTTTGAGTGTGCTTGTAATCTAAAACTAAAAGATAACACACGCTGAAGATGGACATTTCAGAGGGTGCACCATCTGTGTCCAATAGAGCCAGGCTTTGTGGGTGACAGATTAGCTGAAACCTGGGCTTAATAGAAACATAACAATTATCAGTGCTAGAAAATCATGTTATGGCCTGCTCTTTCATGGCCCGGGTAATATCATTTTCATAAAAGGGCCAGGCGTACCATGTAGGCCGCCACAACAAAGTAAACCGCAGTGTGCCACATGTTTGAAGATGGTATGGTGCCGAGGACGTGTCACTTAGCATCTGAGAGGAACACGTTGGTCCTACTCTGCATTCAGGGACTTTTGGCACCAGTGTTTCTTGTCTTGAAAGGTGGCAGTGATCAGTGGGAAATTAGTCTATAGTTTAGTCATTTCTGAAGAAAACCTTAATGGTAGCGATTCAAATCTTCACAGTAGAAAACAAAATAACAGACAATTTAGTGAATGCATTTCACAGCATGGATTTTGACTACTGTTTAATTCAGAATAGTTCGATAGATTGTTGATATCTCTCTTATTCCCTCAGGGTGACCAAGGCCAGGCTGGACCTCCAGGGCCCCCTGGTCTCCCAGGACCTCCCGGTCCCCGCGGACCCCCAGGAAACACAGGGAAAGATGGACCACGGGGGCCTGCTGGAGAGCCAGTAAGTGACTCTGACAGTAGTAACAGTATATATGATTTACAAAGGTGCTTTTCATAGGGGACCAATAGGGGGACCCCCAGAGCTGTGTCTCAACACCCTGTTTGTTTTTTTCCCTTACGATTTCAAAACTCTGCTGCTGCTACCGTTTGGTGCCAGTGAACTACCACAAACTATTATCCTGATTCCTCAATAAAATATGTGACCAAAAACAGCCACTTTTGGGCCCTGCTGCTTGGGAATCACAACTCTGGACAAAACAAAAAAGACATCCCATGGCTTATTCTGCCTCTGTTCGAGCTCCATCACAAAGAATATGGCCGAGTCTATAACCCAGCTTTGCACTAATTGTCATAATTTGCATAATTTTAACCAGAATATATGATATATAAAACAATGCTTACCTAACAGTCCACTCTAAAAACATTACGCTGGACTCTTTTTTCTCATTCTCACGTGTTTGCCAGTGAGCTGTGGTTTACCTAAACTCTCCCAGAATAGCAGCAGTGCACTCCTGGCCTCATCTGTTTTGTGTCAGAAAGTGGCCACAGAGCTCTGCTCCACTCCCACCCTCCCACCATGATGTGTCGCTGGATCTTCAGAAACAGATAGTTCAAACAATAGACGTGCCAAGCCTCAGGCACTTTTAGTCCATCCATCTTCTTCCGCTTATCGGGGGCTGGGTCGCGGAGGCAGAAATCTAAGCAGAGATGCCCAGACTTCCCCCTCCCCAGACACTCCAGCTCTTCCGGGGGGACTCCAAAGCGTTCCCAGGCCATCTGAGAGATATAATCCCTCCAGCGTGTCCTAGGTCTTCCTGGGGTCTCCTCCCACTGGGACATGCCCGGAACACCTCCCAAGAGAGGCATCGGGGACATCCGAAAAAGATGCCCGAGCCACCTCAGCTGGTGACGGACACCTTTAGTAACTTATATTAACTTCCCACTGTTTAATTCATATTCTGTTATAATGTTAAATGACACGCTGCAGGGAGGTAATATTCTTTCTTACTGCAAAAATGTTAATGTTAAATGTTAAAAGTTTATGAATCAGTTTAAATTTCCAAAGACAGCACGAATCTGGTACTAAATAGAAACAAATTGACAATAACAGGCTTGTGCTTGGACAATTACAAATTAACTCAACTTGATTAAAGTATTTACATAAAGCAAAACAAAACAGAGCGGCGCTATGAGTCACGAGGCAGATGTGTGCGTGTAGGATGAAGTGAAAATTCATGGCCATATTTAGCTGCCAATATCATTAGTTGAAACCTTTCAAATTTGATTATTTACTCAACAAACTGTGTAAGTGAACTACGGAGACACTAAAATGAATGAACATTGATCAGCAAACAGCATTATTTCTTCCTTCTCGGGTTGCCACAGCAAACCATCTAATAGTGTGCAGTAATTTCCAGATTATTTAGATGTAGAGTTTAGACCAGATGCCCTTCCTGATGCAGTCCATTCCATTTATCCAGGCTTGATTAATCTGCAAAACACTTCATGGGCCTTCGTCATCGTATTTGTCCCAGATAGCCTTTTTTTAGATGCCTTTTTTGGATGAAACCATTGCAGTGCATGCAAACTGTTATAGATAAAGATAACAGCTGGGGGATGTCTAAGCTGCTTCGGCATCAAATTGTAGGATATGAGGATTGAGCAGGCAGCTAACAACCTCCAGTTTGTAATCATGCATTTACTATTACTGTGCACTGACTGATGGAATAAACACAACTACTTGATAGGGCTGTGGGCTTCATACCCAAGATCCCGCTGTGTAGACACATCAGTGACTTCATAGCAGATGTTTCACTGCTGCAAGTCCACCTGGTCTCCACAAACTCTCAGATATAAGACTGTTTACCTAAATAAGACAAATGTGTGAGGGACAGCTGCCAGAAGGTGGAGCTGTCTCAGTGTTTGTGTCAAGGGACCAATGAGGATTATTGCTCAATGTATGTTAAGTGATGGATGAGACCTAAATGTTATGTCTTCTCTGTCCGCCACACTTCGCCACAGGCTATGTATAATATAAAGATTTGTAATGTAAATGGTGGCTAACTGAGAGGGTCTGGCTAATGTGCAGCTGCATAATATCAAGAAAGTGGGAAAAGGAAATAGGACAGAAATATAATGTCTTTATAGTACCTTTATTGTCATATTTTTAATATAATATCAGGTTGGAACGTGAGGAATGACATTGCATGGCAAACTGTCAGAACCTGGATTTGAACCCAGGACTAACTGTAGCTACATGCTCTACCAACTGAGCTAAACCTCGACCTTATTGTTGTAGTGTTTAGCATAAGGGGTTTTTTTTTTTCGTATCTTTCTTTGTATCTATTCCTTTTAGTATACAATTTCTGAGCTGCTTGGACTCTCAACTCAAATTGCTCAAATTGTTCATTCCTTGCTATACACTGACATCTAGTGGCTAAATTGCATTATAACATCATGTGTCTTTCTGTCTTCAGGGTTTTCCAGGACGTGATGGCATTGAGGTAATTTGATCATTTTCTTTGCAAGATTTATGCTAAATGACACCTACTGCATTATAGGGTTTGTCTGCTTCTTTAATTATGTGTTCCATATGAATAGTTAGTAAGTGGGTGTCTTGTTTTTGCTGCAGGGATCTCCTGGAGAGCCTGGGAAACCAGTAAGATCTAAATCTACTTTCTGTTACAATATTAGATTTCTTCAAATTCACTTTTGAACTTGATGAAACTGATGTTTTTTATACACACAGGGAGAAGATGGTGAGCCAGGCTACCCCGGACCACAGGGGCCTCCAGGACTAAAGGTAAAATACAGCTTCACTATTAACTAATATAATGCCCCATAGTGCCCGGATATGGAAATTACATACAATATGCTTTTGTTTACAGGGAGAAGCTGGTATCGGAGAGAAGGGTGAGCAAGGCATGGATGGGCTGCCAGGAATTAAGGTACAGTACATCCTGAAGCTGTCACAAAACATAAATGAAAAAACAGTAAAAACATATGGGAGTCCCTTATAAATCACATAATTTGGTCTTTTTTTACCTGCAGGGAGATAAAGGGGAAATAGGAGAGCCAGGACCCCAGGGACCAATGGTATGTTTAAAACTGCTTTTTGAGCCTGCATTATGAATGTGTATGAGTATAGGACTAACATATATTGTCTGTCCCAGGGTTATCCCGGTGAAAAGGGCAGCTCAGGCTCTTCAGACATCATAGACTTTAATGGAAAACTGCTGGACGCTTTCCAGGTGAGTGATGGCTGATGCTTAATCAGAGCAGACATGTTGGTTTGCATCATATAACCCGGACGGCATTTGTAAAGAGTATCGAGTTTAAAAATGTATAAAATATGAAACATAACCAGACATGGCATCCCGTGTAGAGGCCTGTTTGGAGTTTTTCATCGCCACAAATGTAAAAAATATTACTGTTTTTTTTTGACAGGCCATCAACACCATCAGTGTCTCGGTAACTGACTGCTTATATGCATGGTTGTAGTGTTTTGTGGTGGTCGCTAACACTTATATTACACTGTATCACTGCTTATCCCAATCACTTTAGTCCACTAGATCTAGTCTACTCCAGAGTTTGTGCACTTTGTATTCATTAGGTATAATTTTAGACTCCCTTGTGTGGAATAAATGCACAACCTCAAACAAATAGGGTCCAGATGCTCTGGTCTGAGTGATAAGATACAGATACTTGAAAATGAACGGTTTAATCATTCAGTCTTTGTGACATGATATACTGTATGTGCCAGTTGGTTTGGGTACTATCGCAGCACTTATTTCTACATTACACAGTACTGTGCACATGTTTTAGGCAAGTGATAAGAAATCCAGTAAGTAGCAAGGATTTAAAACTGGTTAACTATAGTGTTTATTGGGGTTTGTGAGCAGGAAATAATCTATTTTGGTTTGGATCTTTTATGTGTGAAACCACAATATTACTATTGTATTGGGCAGTGGCGGACCGTGGCCTTCAGACCTAGGCCTTCAGCCACTCATAATAAGGGGAATTTCTAATGCGGTGTTAGACATGGAGGGGGCTGGTTCTTGTCCTCCTTCAGTCACTAACTAACTCAACCAAAAAGAGTATTAAGCGACATAAACTACCAATATTGTGCGTATAGCTAACTACCGATGCAGTTTGACTTAGCAATTGCCCAATCATCAGGCCTGAATAAGGTCACGTTGCCAGGCCTGTTAGAAGGCACATGGTGACACCAACTT
>JAVQKC010035857.1:0-12517 GCA_036025475.1 Philypnodon macrostomus
ATGAATGAATGAATGAATGAATGTGGTGGTGGTTGGAGGGGCTGTAGGGGCAGACTGGCAGCCACCCCCTCTGTCAGTGTGCTCCAGGGCAGCTGTGGCTACACAAGTAGCTTACCACCACCAGGTGTGACTGTGGAGTCAATGAATAATGTAATGTAAAGTGTCTTTGAGTCTTGAGAAAAGCGCTGTATAAAACTAATGCATTATATTATTATTAAAAGATTGCTTAATTAATACTTTCTAGTTTGCGATTGCCTTTTACGTTTATTTACCATCATTACAAAAAACAATTAGGAAAAAAACGTGTTGGCTTTGAACAAATCCGGATGTTGCGGATCAAAGACCGTGCCTGGCTTTAGGTTCATGTTAGTTTATCTCCACATGCATCGCAGAAGAACTCAGGCCCAATAGTTTTATCTGTGTCCAGACTGCATGTGTCTGAAGCATGGTGTAAACATAGGGTCTGTTGTCATTGGGTTTCTGTTGAAGATGCCTTGTTTACTTTGGATCTGCCACATCTCTCGCCTTTGAAGCCTCCAGCCTCCAGACATCCGGCTACAGAGGTCACTCAGGGTAATACGGTCCAGGCAACAAGATATAGCCTGCTTTTCATTTTACTGAGTCCATCACCAAACCATGTGCAATACATACTAACTAGACTGTTGGTTCTTAAAAACATGCATTATCTGAATGTGAAGTAAAGTAAATAATCTGTCATAATTATTATTTTATTTTAGTCCCTCCCTTGGCCTCTACAGACTATAGATGACCTAGACATGGGTGAGTCCTGGTTTTGTTCATGAAAGGTGGTACTTAGAACAAAACAAAATACCAATCAGGCAAAACATTGTGACCACATGCCTCATATGCAAAAAACTGTGCACTTTCTATGCTCACATCTTTCAACCAGCATTAACCCTTTTTGGCTTCAAGTCAAATACATGACACACCCTTAGGTAATGAATTAAAAAATACAAAAAAATGTCTTAGAGCCAAATCAAACATGGCATGACTAACCAGTCCGACTTGCTAGCCTACCATTTCAATAACTGATATTAATTTACAAAGTCATCTACAAGAACTCAACTTGAGCCAGGATCTAGGTCAGGATGTACCTAGCTGAAGGATTAGCCTATTGTGCATGTTTTAGGTTGATAACCCACCCAGACACAGAGAGAACACGGCGAGGCTCCTGGTGTTTATATATATATATATATATATATATTTATTTTTTTTCTCATAGTGATGAAAACTAAGCATCCCTTATTTGCATGGTAGTTCCACTTCTTTACCTTCTAGAGTGCCTGGTTTCTCTGTGATCCTAATCTGTCTCTCTGGTACCACGGGTTCCCCCTCAGAGTTCCCGATGTCGGCCGGGATCAGGGGCAGATAGACCTTTTCCTCCTCCTCCGAGCGGGGGTAGTAGATGGGCAACAGCTTTCTGTAGACCGGCTAAAGAAATACACACAACACAAAAGTTCAAACTGTGAGTGTTTGAAGAGCACCGCAAGATACACAAATCACACGTTTCACAGAACATTACCCGAACAAGTAATCCTGATCTTTTTTGATGTATTTGCTGACAGGCAGTATCAAAATCACAGTGTTTTTAGTAAGCACTGTTAGAAGAGATTGATGTGGGTTCAGATCTATTTGAAAGTCGGGTTGAGACAACAGTAGTGAAGTGTCCGATAACTGGAGGGTTGGCAGTTCGAATCCTGCTCCAGCCTGTGTATATTGTCGTTGAGTCCTTGGGCAAAACACTTTGACTGGTGTGTGTGTGTGTGTGTGTGTTTGTGTGACTGGTGCGTTTGGTGGTACCATGTTTCTGTCAGTGTGGCCTAGGGCAGCTGTGGCTACAAAAATAGTTTACCCCTACCAGTGTGCTGTGAATGAATGACTCAGTTGAGGCCATGCAAAGTGCAATATAAATCAAATCTATTATCATTATTATTACAGAAAGATTTAATAAATATAAAGTCGTACAAACCTCTTCTGTTTCTGAAACTGCAAAGACCACAGCGTCAATACTGTTCCCATGATTCTCCAGGAACCGCCGCACGGTCCCTAAACACACAAAAGTTCACACAATGTCAAATTACAATAGACCCTTTAAAATGTTTGTCATATGGAATGTTCAAAATTCTGGAATGGAGGTGTCTGGAGCAAAAGTGAGATAACTTTGGAAAAATGTAGGATTTGTGGTGAGATAGAATAATTCTGAACATACAATATTTTTTTTTCCTAACCAGGCTCTGACATCACCTACATGTAGAGAGTGGATATCACATCTTAATTTGCAATATTTTGTGGCGAATGCTCATTTCTCCATTGAAAATGTATTATGGTGATGCCTCCAGTTGCCTTCATTCATTTAGAAGTTTCTGTTTACAAACTTTGAAAGGGTCTATAGGCCTAAAACCATTACATCGATGACGGAATACAATGTCCCAGATGATCCAAATGAACTTGAAATATAATTATTTTACATTTGCAAGTCATTTAAAGTAGTTATTATGGGGCTTTTGAACTTGAAGAGAGGAACACAGTGTCCCTGTCTGCCACACATTAGTTGATTCATTCTTGTCTAGGCGTCTGGCAACATGATGCATTTGTCAGTTTGCTGCTATTGTGCATGGAAAGTCCAATCAGACCTGTTATGTGAACTAACGTGACACAGAAATATCCCCCAGCTCTTTGCAAAAGTATTCACCCCAGTAGCATTCTTTTTGTAGCTCTGTACAACCTGGAAATAATGGCTGGTTCATTTTCGTATTTTCATTGCTCCTAGCTGGGTTGGTATGGGGAGAGCTGGACAACAGGTGGGACTGAAAAGACTGCTATCCATGTGTGTGGACAACTCAAAATGTATTTTTATAAAAATATTTTATGGTGAAGCATATAGGGGCTGAATACTTTTGCATACTTGTGCGTTGAACCTTACTCAAAGCTATGTGTGTAGCGTCCTCCAAGGGGTAACCTCTTTTGACCGTACTGACCACACACAAGCCGACGGACGCCATCGACTGCTCACTGCACAGACACAAATTCAGTTTGAAAATACATTTACACATCCTACAGGCAGCAGTTTCTCACAAATACAATGTAATTTTATATACACCCATTGTCCACTTTATGAAGTACACCTGTGTAGATATGTTGACCTCACTTTTAAAAGGTGTAGCCCATTAGTTTCCTCAAGTTAAAAATAAACATAAAAAATGCTGATTATCTGACCGTGTCCTATGATGTAAAGTAGGTCGTCTGTAGTCTGTAGAGGGGGAGGGACTAAAGTAAAACTCGACCACTATTGGTCAAAGAGAACCCGCAAAGTCTGAATTGATGTTGCTGTAGAGGCCAGAGGAGGGACTATAGTAAAATAATAACTTTGACAGATTACCCCATCATCGAGCAGCGTCTAATAAAGTATTTTTTTTCCTTTAACATGATGTGGCATGGAACTGCAAATCTTCTAGGATTTTTTTCCCACACACAACCATGTCTAGGGTTTATAGTGAATGTCAGGCGTTCCTAATAAAGTATCTAGTGAAAGTAGGACGACGGTGAAGGTTGACGGTGAAGGTTGTAGTGAAAGTACCTTTTCCAATAACATTTTTAGCTTCTTTTTCCAATCATTGACAAATCTGAGATGCTTCGGACATTAACTAAAGCCATATTGCCATCTGCAAAGCCTTTGTATTTGATGTGCATTTGTTTCGTGTGCCATTTTTATGCTTATTTAAGAAGGAAGCCTGCTGTGATTTGTTTATTTTCACAGTCAGAGAAGCATTACTGATCAAAGTCAACTGTATCAGCAAAAACATAAAACTGCCTTCACACAATCTCTTGGAGGAGGTTTTGGCTTAATATGTGACGGTTCTTACGCAGTGACTTGCATGATGTTCCTATAGCAGCTGTACAGAGAGCTTTCGGCTGCGGTCCTGTATCTGGATTTGAATTTTGGCCCCACGGTGTGAATGATGAACCGCGCAGCTAGGTTGAAGCCTTTGGTAAGTTTTGCCTCTCCAGTCCGGCATCCTGTAGACAGATAACATAAAATACATATAACTTTGACAAGAAACAGTAGTTTATAGAGTCTAACCCAGCAACCTTGGGCTGGATACAGTACGCCCCGGACAGTGGCCAGTTAGTCAGAAAGAAATAACCATTCATTTTCATGTTGAGCAAGGTCACAAATTCTAAAAAAATATGTATGAATGTGGCTGTTGTGCGTCAGACTGGCCCAGGGCAGCTGTGGCTAGAGTAGTAGCTTACCACCACCAGCCATTGTAAGCCATCATTATTATCT
Organism: Philypnodon macrostomus; assembly: GCA_036025475.1. Lineage (NCBI taxonomy): Eukaryota > Metazoa > Chordata > Actinopteri > Gobiiformes > Eleotridae > Philypnodon > Philypnodon macrostomus. Next base: position 4,310 of record JAVQKC010035857.1, read on the forward strand.
CCGCCAATTAGGTGTTTTCGTGTCTGTCCGTCTATAAGCTACTTAATTCAAAACTACTGAACAGATATGGATTACATCCTGTAGACAGATCACATAAAATACATATAACTTTGACAAGAAACAGTAGTTTATAATCACAATACAGTTTCAAGACACCCAAAATGCTCTACAACTGAGTCCATGGGGCAGACTGTGGAAGATGTGGCAGCCATACCATGATGCTTCTAAATCTACCACCAAAATCACACAAAATATAAGTAGAAAAATATAAATAATATAACAAAGTCTAAACCAGGGCTAACTCCAGGGTAAAACTAGGACTAAACCAGGCAGATGAGTACCAATTAAAATGTACCAGTTGACCTAAACAGTACATGCATGTCTTTGTATGCGTGTATGGTGGGAGGAGGAGGAGAGAACCAACAGTAACACGGAGAGGACATGCAGACTACCTTTGAGTTTGAAGAGCTCATCCCTTAGCTCTGGTCCTGCGAGCTGGTGGATACAGTCGGACACTGGGTTCTTGTCAGTCAGGGATTCGTTGCTGGTGTTGACGATGGCTGTGCAGTTCAACAAGGCTACATCTCCAGTGCTGAAGAGACAGAAAATAGGTCATTTAGATATATACATACAGTATGTTAGTAGTTTGTTGTTGGTTGGTTAGTCTGTGAGATCATTAAAAAAGTGAGTAAAGAAGACTGTTACTATCAAAGATACTAACTCCAGCCATAAGGGGTCAGTAAAGAAACAACTGATTACTTACTATTAACTACTGGGGACTTTGAAGAATATTTGCTTACACATTTAGGCTCAAACTACAGAACCTCTGCTTTGAGTCCTAGTTTAGACAACGTCTTTTTACTATTGCGAGATAGTGCCAATGCCTTAGAGGAGGTCTGAGATACTACTTTATCACCACAACGATCCATAACCGTGTATAGGAACTTATATGACCTCAATAGACTCACGCAGCGGTTTCAAGGTTATTAGGGACATGGGACCACACACACATTTAAAACTAACTCAGTCCAGGCCTGAAGACAGCATTAGCCCAAAAGAAAGGCTTATTTTATTTATTCAGCAAAGTCATTTCATCACTTGCACACCAGCCCTTTCTGCATATTTGAAAAAAAAAACAATGAGGAACTGCCCGAGCATGTGTTGAAAGCATTTGGTCACAAGACTCAAAATCTTGCCTCCAGAATCAATACATGTTTTACTTTAGTTCACGATTTTTTTCAGTTCCAAAGCCAAAACTAGCACAAATGTATCTCAAAAATACTTTCTGTCTGCCAATAAAGTCTTATCTTAAACTTCTCAGTGGAAAATAGTTATAACCTTTGCACAGTGTAACTCAATCCAGATGACTGTGAATTAGAGTGTTTTAGCCCTGGCAGTATACTGTAAAATTATTATTATCACAATATCAGAAATATCTGTACTGCAAAAATCTCAATATTCCACAAAAATGGCATGACCTTTATTTTGACAGATTTATACCGTTTTGATGCAATCTTAACAAGTAAATGAAGGAACTATTTCTGAACCTGCATCAAAATAATGCAAAGATATCATTATTGCAATATTTAACATTGACATGTCATTGAATATCATCCCTCTGGACCTCTAAAAGGGTACTTGGAAATGGTGGTACTTAGTGCAAAAGCCCCACTGAAGACCCATTGATTTAGAGCTTACTGATGTGTGTGCTAAAACAACTGAACTGGATACTCAGGTCTTCAATAATATGGATTGCCACGGATTACTTTGAGGAAATGTTGTGATATATTGACCATAACAGAGCCTTGAATTAGAGTAGACATTTCTCTTTGTTGTGGCACATGGAAAGTGAATAGTTAGTTTTATATTATGGGATAAAGGTGTGTGGCCAGTTAGTTACACAGAAATAACCATTCATTTTCATGTTGAGCAAGGTCACAAATGCTAAAAAAATATGTATGAATGTGGTTGTTGTGCATCAGACTGGCCCAGGGCAGCTGTGGCTAGAGTAGTAGCTTACCACCACCAGCCATTGTAAGCCATCATTATTATCTCCGCCAATTAGGTGTTTTCGGTAGCGTCCGTCTGTCCGTCTATAAGCGACTTAATTCAAAACTACTGAACAGATTTGGATGACATTTTCAGGGAAGGTCAGGGGTAAACAGGAAAACAACTGATTTGACTCTGGTTCTGATCTGGATCATCGTCTGGATCCAGGATTTTTTCAAAGAATTTCTTATTCACTTGAATGGGACAGACATCTGACAACAGTTTCATGAACTAATCTCTGACGCCGATTTGTGGACATTTAACCATACCCAAAATTGCATATTATTTTATTTGGCTATTACTGTTGTTTCTGTGTTTTTTATAACCTGATGATCTGAATGATTTTGAATTGTAGTCATTAATCGAAACAAAGAAAAACAAGTCACTTTTTAGTCATCTCTTTCTGGAGCGGTGTCCAGACCCACAGAAGGTTCTATGTAGAATCGTTTATTTTAGGAGTGCCTATAGGGGAAATTATCTACCTTGGCGGAGGTCTGTCATAGTTCTAGTTATAAAATGCATGTCTTTGGAGAACCCACAGCAAGACAGGGGGGACATGCAGACTCCACCCAGAGAGACTGTGTGTTGGCTGGCCTGTGTACTGACCCTCGGACCTCCTTGTTTGAGATTCTATTTATTAGTTTAGCTGAATTATATGGATTAGATGGGATCAGCCGAAAGAAGTCGTAGAAGGTCATCAAGAGCAAAATGTTTAATATTGGGATTGTATCTTTCTTTTGATTCACTTGACATACAATTCCAACTGTAAACAGATCATGTTTAGTCACACGTTAATAAGGTAGCCCTCGGTCATGCTGTTGTAGTCCTGGGGCAGTGGTCAGGAATGTGAGTTCTCAGTAACAACGAGACATTTACAAAGAGCTGCAGCCGACGGTCATGTGCTCTTCCACAAAGAGGATTTCAAGGTTACAAGGCCCTGCTCTGAGCATGTGGTCAAGCATATTGTACCGCTGTTCTTAGGAGGATGTGAGCCAAATATGCAACTCAAATGTCAAGTGTGGTTATGAAGGTGTAAGAGAGCATATACCTATATTTGTGGAAAAACTAAAAATACAATGATGAATAACTGCGCCACACAAACATCATTTTAACTCAATGAGCTTAGAGCTTCCACTTAAGCTTTAAAGTCACTTTGCATTGTCATGAGGTAAACCAATATACTTTGTCCAAATGTTTTTAAATTTGCTGTTTGCAGTTTACCAAATCAATTTCTTGTGGAGTCGGCGATATGGTAAAAACATAATATCACAATTTCAGATGATTTTTTTTTATCTTACACAGAAGACTATTGTTATCAGTGACTTCATAAAACCCTTTTAACTGCATATTCATGTACATCCAGTCCAATGTTCATCATAACACTAATCACTATTTATTATCCTTTTTTTATTAATACGAACACTGGCATTGTTACAGTAAAAATGACAGTGAAGAGCAGAGCATAAAAGAACACATCATGTGGTATGGATGGGTGGATAGGCTTATGTTTTTGGAGATTAAGTCAGATGTGTCCATATTGAGATGGTTTGGATGTGTACAGATGAGGGATGGTGAAGAGGTTAGAGCAGCCAGACAGGAGGCCTAGAGGAAGACCAAAGAGTTTCAAGAGTTTCAGAAGTAACACTCACTAAATGATGATCTTGCGGTTGATGTCGGAGTTGTAGGGGAAGGGTGAGGGGAAGTCCTGCTGACTGTCCAGGCTGCCCAGGCTGTCGTTGTGGTTCTGTGTGAGCGGCAGGTCATTCTCGTGGTTCTGCTGCTGCCACGTCGGGAGAGACTGGAGGTCCACAAACTGGGACCGAGCTCCGAGGGGGTCCATCCCTCCAACACTCCTCGGGCTTCACAACACTGAGAACACAGGTTAGGCTGGTTCTTGTAAAATCCACTCTATTTTGACACTGGGCACGTATTGGTTGTTATACAATCATTAATAACAATGTCGAGTCATAATACAGTATAATGTATGAAAATAAATGATTCAGTCACAATTGGGATATTAGCATGTTCAGAAAGCATTCTCAAGCTGTACTTAGTAAAAAAATCTACTTAAATTATGAAGAGACAGACTTTCTGTTAAAAACACAAGTCTTTATTCACAACAATAAGACTCAAATGTTAATCAGGAAGGACTTGAAGCTCTGGTCTGACACATTCTAACTGATTGTGTAATTGTAGGGTTTCTTTAAGAGAACTATTCAATATCCAGGAAGTAAAATTGTCTTCTTTGTTGTGATATATTATTTTTATTTAACACAGTTTTTTCAGCAGGTTGATCTTGAAATGACATAAAAGCCCGAGATGCAGTGAAACCTCTCTAAAAATCTAAATCAAATGTTGCTTACAGAGCAGTAATGTATTTTTGAAATGCTTTCAAATAAATATAAATTAGCATTTGGCATATATATATTGGAATCTCAATTATTACTGCTGATTTTCTTACTTCCCCTGAATAAATGACATAAAAATAAATAGAAGAATAATTGAAAATGAAGAGATGACCGGGTCTGTGCATAGAACTATACTAGTACAAATCAGGATTAAGTACCTACCGACCAGAGAAGAGTCCAAAATCACTATTTAATCAAAATATTATTTCAGATGATAGTTTTTAGACACCAGAGCCGATGTTGTTCTGTCGTTTCCTCATTGTACAAATGTAATACGTGTCCAAAAAAAGAGAAAATATAAGTTTAAAAGTGCTGGATTGAGGAGGGAGGTACATTAGCCGTGATGCTAGTGCTGCTGCAGCGTAAAGTCACAGGAAACATCTACTGACCAAGAAGGAAGTCTTTCAAAATAAGACCATTTTCACGTTTGTTACTGCATTTTATTTTACACTAATTATTATCATCGTGATTTATTTCCTAATACATTTTACTCCCCGTTTTGTGTGTTCAGAACCAAATAATAACCGCATCACTGATCTCAATTCCAATAGATTCAAAGTGGTAAGCACGTTATTCTTTTGTTTTGAAATTTCCCTCATATTGAATTGACGCTAGTTTGACGCTCCTCTTGAGTCAGCTGACCAAAACACTTCCGCTGTTTCTTTATAAAAACATCCCCAATAACATTTATAAAACTAAAATAGACACTAAAACACCCCCAAAATTGTCCAACTAACTGACTATTGTCTTAAGTCGCTGGTTGATTAAATTTGACTCTAGTTTGTTAGTAGAGCCGCTGGTCATGTTTTCTGCCCGTCAGACATAAGCAACTGAAAAGAAGAACCATCCTTTGTGATTATTTATTTCACGAATTAAATAGATAAAGTCTAACTAAACAGCAGTCAATTAAAATTAAATTTACAGAAATGTTCAGAAAACGTACATCTGAAAAAAATACCCCAGGCTTTATTTGATTTATATTGATCAGCTACTCTGTAATCAATTTGTAAGGACGGGCTCTATCTACACGGACCACAACACTTTCCTGCTAGCAGCTACAGCAAAGGTAGGATTGTGGCATAAATAAGTAGACTTTAGAGTATTTCAACAGCTAAAAGGGCTTTTAAACCATCGATTATACGTGTATATTTTCAAACACTTAAAAAAACATTATTATGTTCCATATTCTTGTCAGTTCTTCAACACGTGTGTTCTGTAGAGTCGCAGTATTCGTTTGATATGTTCTTGGGAGTTGAAAAGACGGGCGGTGTTAGCTTCATGAATACAACAGTCCACGAGCAGTGGCTTTAACTCCGAGGATTCGGGCTGCAGCGTCTGTAGAATCAAACAGAAGCGAAAAACATGCTGCTAGCCTTCAGCGTGTAGGATTTAGTTATTTTTTACTAAACTGCTAAAGTTCTCTGTCTATGCCTTGAAATAAATGAACATTCACGTGCTCCTAACAATTTAGCCCTAATAATCGTAGGCTATATGACATCTTTATTAGTGATAAAGTAATATATTATGCGCAAATGTTCTAGCGCTAAGTTAGTTACTCTAGTAGTTGTTGGAGCCACTAACGTAGTAAATTTATAATAATATCAATCTAAAAAACTATATATAGAAGTAGGATATAATAAGAGTGTATTTAAAGGCATACAGTAGCCGATACACAATAATTCTTTACATTATATTTACAAATATACTTAATATGAACTGAATTCTATTTTTAATTACGCCTAACAATTATGATGATTTCTTTTGGCGCAATTTGATCAAGAGCTGAGTTTCTGAGAGCTTATATTAGTCAGTAAATATGTATAATACTTAATAGCTTTATTAATGAACCAATGAGCTCTCTGTACATGACAATCTCTGATCATATTCTTGTGGGTTTTACTTAATTGTAATCATAGGATTGCTCATAAAAAACACATCATATTCAATGTTTAATGTTGTTCTTTTGAAACAGGTGATTGTTTCCTGCACCTGCTGGTCATGGGTTTGACCAAGCAGTACCTGCGATATGTGCCCAGTGCAGTGTTCGGAGTGATCGGGGGTCAAAAGGCCAACATCGCCTACGTGACTCTGCGTGGAGGCGAGAGGGGGCGCTATGTCGCAGTGGCCGCATGTGAACAGGTTTTCATCTGGGACGTCAGAAAAGGCGAAAAGGTGAAGTGTGTCAAACCGGACATGTTTGATAAGTGAGGGGATTCAGCTTTAAGGGTCCACAAGCCTCTTTCTGTCACTCCCAAGCCCTGATAAACAGAGGTTGTGTCAGAAAGGGCATCCAGTGTAAAATGTATGTTAAACACTATACTCTTGGAGACAGATGAATTGCTGTGATGAAACTAATATCAAAAGACCAATATTGACTTAAGTTTCCTGTTCAAAAGTTCAAAACACTATTGCCTACTTTATACGACTTGAATGTATTCTATAGCTGTAAAAACCCTTAGATTTTCTTGGTTATCTTTTGACTGCATACACATTTGTTGCTGTCTGCACTGTATCCTGTTTTTTGGAAGTTATCGTAACCGTGTCCGTGTGTATTTGTGCATACATGTAGGTGCTGATTCTCCAGGGGCAGAAACATGAGGTGACTTTCCTCTGTGCCTCCCCTGATGGTGTTCACATCGCCGTGGGTTACGAGGACGGAGCCGTGAGAATCTTCAGTTTGTTAAACGGAGAAAGTAATGTGTCTTTTAACGGCCACAAGTCTGCTGTCACTGTTATTCACTACGACGCACTGGGGGCACGGCTGGTGACTGGCTCCAAGGTGAGTTTGTATGTGTATTGTATGCTGTTTAAGGCAATATGTGAGTCTCTTTTGGTGAAGTGGTTAGTTCCCCCCCGTTTGGTTCAGGAGATCTTGATTTTATGTATGTGGAGACAAAAATATAAAAAAAAGATTCAATGTAATAACCTATGCCAAGAACCTACAGCATTAATTTAGTGTTTTTTGGGACTCTTGAAAGACCGCCGTTTTTATATTTCCTGCAGGATACATTTTGGGACTCTTGAAAGCTGATGTTTTTATATTTCCTGCAGGATACCGATGTGATTGTGTGGGACATCATTAATGAGTGTGGCCTGTACAGACTCAAGGGTCACAAAGATGTTGTCACTCAGGCTTTGTTACTCAAGAAGAACCTCCTCGTCACCAGGTAAAGCAGTTACTCTGTCCATATTGACATTTGACTTTTGTATGTTAATGCTGTTGTATGATTGTCTCGGTTTAGTTCTCTGCCTTTGACACCCCAAATATTTCATTGTTTCTGCTCCTTGTACAGTTCCAAAGACAGTTTTGTAAAATGGTGGGACTTGGACACACAGCATTGCTTCAAGACGATGGTGGGCCATCGCAGTGAGGTGAGCAGCTCTATTTACTTACCATGGATCTGATTTCATGCAGAAATAACCCCAGATAACCCGTTGTTAGTCCCATAGACATCCATATGTAGGTGTCATATCACCCTTGACCTCTAAATAACATCATTAATATTAACCATAACTAAATAGACCCTTTCAAAGTCCGTAACAGAATGTTCTAATTTCCGGAATGGAGGCAACTGGAGGCAACTGGAGGCAAGACCATAATACACTTTCAATGGAGAAATTAGAATTAACCACAAAATATTGCAAATGAAGATGGTTTTGACAAATGACATCCACTCTCTACATGTAGGTGATGTCAGAGCCTGGGTAGGAAACATTAGTGAATGTACCTCACATTGAATGTTTATTTAAT
>JAVQKC010035858.1:0-18046 GCA_036025475.1 Philypnodon macrostomus
TCTGAGATGGTTCATATTGGACCAACATGTCAGAGATGTGTGCTAATCCCTGGAGAGACATATACAGAAGCAGAACATTTCTTCTTCTATATTCAATCCACTTATACATGCATTAATCTAATGATAATTCTAAATGATGTTAGAGTCTGACCACTTCCTCAGTAACACTATTTTCTGGGTATTTCGTGTTCTGTCTTGGGTCAGCGCAGTCCTCTAACCGTTTGACCCTCTGCTGCTCTTTTATGATTATGTACTCTTTGGAGCTGACTGGATTTGGATACAGATTTGACATCTCAATCAGTTTTACAGGCTTTTGGCTTGACAACACAAAAAGTAAATAGTGTAAAAGTAAAAAGTAGTAAATAGTGTTTCTATGTGAAGTTGCACCTAACTCTGAGGAGGATCCTACTTGGTCAAAGGTCCCTGGCTAGGCACTGTGATGGCGAGGTTGACATATTGAACGTGTGGAAAGCCAGGCTATGGGCTGTAATGTGTAAAGTCAGCATGTTCTCTTTGTATCTTTGAAGAAATGAGAAATGCAAATTCCACACAGAAAAGATGAGTCTGAGAATTGAATCCAGGACCTTCTTGCTGTGAGCCATTGCTGGTCACTTAGCCAGCGTTTCACTAAAAAAAGAAAATACTGCCATAAGAGCTCACAAGCCACTTTATTCAATGTGCCACACCAAAGTTCAATGTAGAGGTTGTGTCAGAATAGGCATTTTCCAAATCAATATGCAAACAATTTCACATTAGGAGGCAGGTGATTTGCTATGGCGACCCCAGAAGTCCATCCATTAAAAAAAGACACTGTAATAAGTTATTCACCGTCAATGAAACACATGTGGTTTAGCCAAGGTGCATACTTCTCATTCACTCCTCTCTTAGCTCCAGGACGCTGATTGAATCTTGAATGGATGTGATTATGATCTGCTGTCAGTGTCTGGGGCCAGATCACACAGATGAAGGTAGAGCCTATGCCAAGCCAGCTGCTATTGGCCATGAATGACTCTTGGCTCGGCAGAGTGGTTATCCTTTTTAAAAAGTCTTTATCATGATATTGAACGCTGGAAACCTTTGGATCACAGTGCCTGGCTCAGAACGATTTCAAAATGTTCCACCTGTAGTTTTGGACACATCTGGGGTACTTAAGGAGGAAAAGTCCCAGAAGAAGCATTCAGGACAACAAGAAAAGGTATAGTGTGGGAATGTGCTCTGACACCTGTGTGTATGCTGTGTGAAAGATTTTACATAGGAATAAATAAATAAAAATGAAAAGGTCAAATTAATGAGATATCTATTCATTAATTCATTCATTTGAAAAAGAGCTGAGGCTTTTTTTAGTGAGTGATGAACCTTTGACAATAATGGTGGCTTGTATGATATGTCCACTATGGTTTTAGTTTGATTCCTTCCCCACTTACTGCCGTTCTGTCCTCAGGCTAGACCCTTCTTCTCAATGTATGAATGTGTTAGATTGAATGGTATGTTTGGTGGCTACATCAGTCTGCCCTAGGGCAGATGTGGCTACAGAGCTTACCACCACTAGTGTGTGACTAGTGGAATGAACTCAACTGTAAAGAACTTTGAGTGTCTTGGAAAAATGGGAAAGTCATTATTAACAGTTTTGTGGTAGCAGTAGTTCATACAGGTGTCTACCAGCTCAAAAATAGCACTGATCTAAATATACCTTGTGCTTTATTAAGTCTATATTTTTACCCTGTTATTGTACAGATGGTATTAATATACTGAGGCCTCTATGGGAGATCAGCGAGTTCTTCACAGGAAGTTGATCATGACTCACTACAGGAGAGAGACAGAGCGAGAGAGCAATAGAGAGAGCAGTAGATTGGTATCAGTGGGCAGAACACAGCAAAGAAAAAGCACAGAAAGGAGATAGCAGCACCTCAGCAGCTGTTGCCACGGTTACTGCCTCTCGTCAGCGGCGGAGAAGTGGTGCAAGGACAGAGCCTTTCTTCAACTGAATGAGATGGAAACTTATATATGCTCTGTATAGTTGTGTGCCATTAACTCTGATGAAAAGTGTTGGCATAGCATTTGCAGCTGGGGAAGTCAGATCAGGTTGGATGAATTTCAGACAAGAAAATATTTCTCTCTGCAAGTGTCATTTTACTGAACTAAAATGCCCCTAAATCAGGACTAACCCAAGTCTGAACCACGGGGTAAAGTTTCATGTAGAAATTACAAGGGGAAATGAGTGCTACATGTAGGCTATACCATTAAACCAGGTCTAAATCAGGTCTTAACCAGATCTAGTGGTTTAAATACACATTAGCTTCATGCCCCGGATCCTAGACTCCCAAAGATAGTACCTGTACCACAGTTTGAGAACCACTGTTGATTATGTTTGTGGAGCCAATAAGACCCTGACCCTGTTCTATAATGTAACGTAGTAATTCTCTGTAGAGGCCAGGGGCGGGTCTGACGTAAAACTAAAATACTATTGGTCAAAGTGGCGTCCCATAAACTCTGATTTGATGTTATTGATGCCAGGGAAGGGACTAAAGCAATTTAATAATTTACATCATACAGCAGGGTCAGTCATTTTATGTTTTTTTTATTTTGGCATACTTACAGACTACACCTTTAAAGCCAGTTCAGCTGTCATTACTTGAGTTCCGGTGTCAGCAGTAAATCATTGTTGAATGTCCCTTCTCTTCACTTAAAACAGCGGTATTATGCATGTGTTGAGCGTGCACCTCCAAGGGCAGTATAGAACCTAGCAAATGGATTTTACCAGCCGACAATGGCATAAACACCATTATGACTTAAGTAGCAGACCTGCTCGGGTCGTCTGTACACCCACTACTGTCTGTGTATAACGTATAGAAACACTCTTGGTCTGTGTTGATACTGGAGATGATTCATGCTCAACACAATAGAGGCTACTGTATAAACGACTGTTTTAATCGAAGACACTTAGGGTTACCGTCTGCTTATATCTTCAGTAATGGCTGCTGTCACTGTTTATGATTATTCTTTTTGGTCTCCCCTACATCACAGGCTCAAAATCTGGCCTTAGATTGTAATTGTTTTTTTACAGCTACAAATAAACAATTAGTTCACCATCACACTGACTTTTTCCATTTTCTTCTTTTTGTTGTATTTTTTTATGTAACTACCTGCCTCCAATCATCCTGAATCTCTACAGTGGACATAGGTGAGTGAATAATTATTCTGGTTTGGGATCACATTTATAATGGTGATAACATAACACTCTTAAGCCTTGAGTTGTTTTGGGATCACCTTTATAATGGTGATAACATAACACTTAAGGCTTGAGTTTCTGTTGGGATCACCTTTATAATGGTGATAACATAACACTCTTAAGCCTTGAATTGTTTTGGGATCACCTTTATAATGGTGATAACATAACACTCTTAAGCCTTGAGTTTCTGTTGGTTCACCTTTATAATGGTGATAACATAACACTCTTAAGCCTTGAATTGCTTTTGGGACACCTTTATAATGGTGATAACATAACACTCTTAAGCCTTGAGTTGTTTTATATGTTGTATTTCAAACTCCTTGATTTAGGCCAGACTTGAATTTAGCTTTTACACTTGCAGTTCACATTGTCGCCAGTAGAGGGCAGGCTCCCCCTTTGACAAAGAGTAGCTCAAACGCATCTTGAAACACAAACTTGTCTAACAGCTTAAACTATGACTCTGATTGACACACATTCACTCGACAGTTAATAGTAATTTCAAAGTTTCTTTTTTTCAGAATGTCAGTATCATCACAGTTGCTGTCCTTTTATGCACTAGTATTGTCCTGTCTGCCTTTATTTCTCTGTTGAAGTATGTGTGCTCTGTGTCTGATCTTAGTGACTGTGTCTGGGAGTTAACCAATCACAGAGGAGCAAAAGATAGTCCAGTGAGGGCTCGGAGGCCATGAGAAAGACTTGCCCACCCCTTCAACAACTGTAACCTCTCGCCTCGAAGCAGCGCTGATCTGGCCCCTGCCTACGCTCCATAACACATTGTCACATGCACTCGACATACAAATAAGCTACACTAAAACAGCCCAATAGATAATAAAACAAGATGCAATAACTATGGGGAGTATTGCAATGGCGACATGACTGACAATTTTTGCTTTTTGCCAAATTAAATTAAATTAATGAAATAAAAAAATGGTAGATTCTGGATTAACTAGTAAAAATGTACTAGAACGTAAACTAGGACCAGATCAGGACTAAACCAGAACCAAGGACCAAAACAGGACTAAATAATCAGCCAATCAAGACAAAACTGACTCACGACACAACACAACACAGTTTTTATTTCATAATAGTTTCTGGCAGAATATTACATATGGATCTTGCAGATAAAAATACATTTGTGATTTATTGTCGTAGCCCCACCAGACACTAAGTGTATAAAACTCACACTAAGCCCACATTGTAAATAACATTTCTTTATTACATATTAACAATATGCATGTTATAGTGGCCAATTCAAATGAAGCACAATGCAGCTCTCACACAGTTCCCAGGGTCAAGTTCCTTCTGTCAGTATTCTTAGAGTTGTCACAAACTTTTTCTCATGTACTCATTTCCCTTAAAGCAATACGGGCAAGTCGTGGCACCCGCATCCTCTCTTTCTAACCAGACTTTGATTCTGACAGATTTGCTCAATGCTGAATAATGAGCAACAAGCACACACTGGCATATGTTGGTACTAGCGTCTGCGTGCATGGGGCAATTGTGTGAGACTGTGTTGTATGCCTGTCTTGGTGCCCTCCAGGCCTTCTCACCCTATTTAACAATTTGTGATTAATGCAGAATTACAGGGAATCATTTGACGTGGCAATGTTTATGATGCACACAAAGTCATTTCAAAAGTGTCTGTGGCTGCCAAACACATTTTAAAATTGATTTAAGCTATAGAATAATAAGCTTGAAATAACACATTATAATATAATAATATATTACAGATGATCTGAGAATTAAGGTCAGTAAACAGTTCTCATCATGTCTCATGCATTCTCTTTTTGTTTATTACATGTTTATTAATTCTTTACTGCTAAAATATAATAAATATATAATATAATCTGTTCTAAGTGTTACCCAAACAGATGACACTCATACTTGTCCTTTACGTAGTTATTTGACTCAAAGTTATTTTGGTGTATACTGAGTAAAAATATCATGAAATGCTCGCTGAGCTAAGTGTGTGTACCAGTGACCTATGTTTGAACCATGACCTTGTACACTGGTGTTTCACTGAAGCTGCCACTCCAAGCAGAAGTAAAACTTGCGGATGTGTGGCTGTGTGTGTCTTTCTAAATAAGTGTGTCTTTTCATACCCACATGCACCTCTGACGCTCGGCTCTCTTTTTGTTCTCTAATTCTGTCTCCGTTAGTGTTGTTGCGGTGGGCACACTCGCCTCAGTGCGGTCACACATACGCTCACTTTTGCAGTCAGACTGAGGCCAAGAGTCATGAGTTCACTTTTTCACATAGACACAATGGCTGGTCTGCACGTATACAACCTGCTTAGAGCACGTATCGTCTGTTCACCAACTGTCTTCACATGTGAACACACCTGTCCAACTGCCAGCAGCAGCCTCTCTGTTTAATTGTCATCTGTCTGGTAATGCATGTATTGTGTCATGAGATTGTGTATTTTTGCATGCCTCAATGGTTGAAATGCAAATAAGTTCAATTTAACTATGGCATAATTGGCAGGAAGTGAATTGTTATCTTTGGGCCACATTTGTTAAGATGTTTTTGTTAATAAAAAACAAAAACATGATTTCCATTGTGCAACCTTTAAAGTACGTTTCAAATTCACTTGTCACATTTTTATCTCAAAACATGTTTATGGCCAACATTACAGTGTCCAACTTTATACAGTCCATATGTATAATCAATATGTTTTTCAGGGCTCAAGGCTGAATAAATGATTTCCCCTGAGCAAAATCTAGTTGTTGGCAGGACAATATGAAGATATCAAAACTGGACAGGAAGATGAATACGCGAGCTCTAAGTGCAGATCCAGCTCTGAGTTCTCAGTAAAGCACAGCTGAGAATGATTCAGACACTGATGGAGTTTCCAGAGAAGGTCCTCTCAGTTTTCTTGCAGCGTGCCAACAACCACCAACCTCTCTTTCCTGGATTTAGCCTTACCCATGGGCAATAAAAAAAGTGGCCCCGGGGGGCAGTGGAGGAGTTTACGGGGATGAAACAGGAAGTCTGTGTGGGTAGCTGTGCCAGGGCACGGTCAGAGGAAGGTGGAAGGTGGGAGATGGGGTTTACCAGAATAGTGAGTGTAAGATGATGTGATTCAGATGCATTATCAGTACTTAGTAGTTTTGTGACTCACATATAAGTAAAAAGTACATTGCATTATACTTTAAAACGAAACCACGCTTAGAAGTACAGTTTATCCAAGAAGCAAATGCAATTGAGGAAATGTAACTTATTTACCCATCTCTGTGTATGAGTGGTTGGAGTGTACTGCAGACTGTATAGAGAAGAGGGAGAGAAGCTGTGCTGACAGATGCCACAGTCCAGGCCCTCAGCACAGGAAGTCATCCATACAGGGAAGTGCCTGCTGCCAACTCCCACACACTCACAGTTTAAGATTAGCCAACTCTGATCATCCTGTAACTAAAAAGGGCCCACTCAAAGCATCATTAAACTCTAAAATGTTGGGTAAAGTTAAAACGTTGCTACACGTCATTGTTACATCACTGAAGTCATTTATCTAAATCATATGTGGTTAAATCCTGTGTCAAAGAAGGTCACAAGCAAATGTACTCTTCTGCCAGTTCTAAGCCTGGATAAATACAGAAGATTGGGAAAATAATCTGGCATACAAGCATTGCTAAATCAATTTGCTAATCACTAAATTTAGATGACTTGCATTCTCTGGGATGCCCTGAAGGGAAAAGCAAAGAAGATTTTATTGTGTCTTAGGTACACATGTTGTGAACTGCTTTTTAATTAAAATGGTAAACAGTATCCATCTTAAAAAGGTGAATATTTAACCCCTGTGACCTACCACTATATACAAACAACAACCTTATACAAAGCTTACACATTGAAACTTCAACTGGAAGTTTCATACAGCCTTGATGTATCACAGTAGATCCCTCAATCAAATGCCATTCTGTTTACAAACAGTTCTGTGGTTAGCATATCTATACTGTATGGCATTAGCATTACAAGCTACCTGGTGCTATTACAACTGACTATTAAGGACCTTTTGTATGCAATGTACTATTGTTGTGGCTCAGCTTGGGCTGCTGTGGTCAGTTTAGGTAAGCTTCATGGGATGTCCTACATTTGTATAGCATTTGTCACCCATCATCAGCAACGATTAATGACAGAAAACTGCAGCAGTAAAACATTACAGTCCAGGACTCATCCCTTCACACAGCTGCAGTCAGGTTGTGTGTGTAGTGAATGGATGGACATGAGGATATATCCTTGAGGGGCAGATTCAACTTTGGCAAGGAAATGATGCAGTGTGCCAAAGAGGAGTCTGTTCATCTCATTGCCCACTCACACAAACACACACTAACCCAGCTCTTAAGCCCATTTCCTCTGCACAGGGCATGGGAACTCCCCTGAACTCCTTCCCCAAAGTCATCCATTGCTCAATCGTTTTTTTGGTGTATTTTGAAACCCCAATTCCAGAAAGTTTGTGACACTGAATTGGTGATACAAAAACAAAATCCATAGAAATCCAAAACACTATGAATTCTTTTGAAATATACATTATTCACAAGAGATCACAACATTTCAGGGTATAACGCTTGGGCAACAAAAGGTGAGAGTTTTACTAATAAAAAATTTAACTGTGGGAGAATTTTGAACGCATTTCAGTAAGATGTAAGAAACATTGTATAATATTTTCTTAACAATTAAATCACTTTACAATGTGTGCATTATTCATTCACTCTAGTCACTCAATGGTGGTGGTAAGCTACCTCTTTGACCACATCTGCCGTAGGAGATGTGGCAGCCTTACATCATCAGCCTCAAACACACAACTTCAGTATGAACCTCCTTAGCCCCTTAGCCAATACCCTCTGTTTTTACAGGATCCGTATTCTAACAAATGGTGTTGACATTTCTCTTTTTCTTTACCTCTTCCCCATTTCACCCCATCCTGCTCTTTGCCTGTCCATCTCTTTGGAGTACTCCTTGTGCTTTGTGCTGTCCTCCTCTTCAATCCACCATTTCTTCCAAGTATCTTCTCCCTGCTCCCTTTTTATTTCCTGCCTCCATCTGCGCCCAATTTATCCTGTGCACAGTCTGTGTTTTTTCCTGATAATTTGTTTTTGATTCCCCCGAATTAGAAAAGCATTGTGCACTCTCACTACACCAGCAGCCACACACGTACATACACAACGCCTTCCACACATGCACTCTCCCCAACCCAACACACACACGTACGCACACATTTTTATTGTATTATTCTATAAAAGTTCATATAAATCACTGGTTATTAATCGGCCCCAGACGGCCCGTCCCGCTCATGCACCCCCGCTCCCCTCACAAGCACAAACACAGACCAGATGCATAGGAAATGGGATGGCAACAAGGGCACCCAAGAGACACGCTGCTGAACTTTTTTTCTCCTTCACCCTCCCTTCTCCTGTTTTGTGAGAATGCTCATTTATGTAGAAGTGCCCAGACCCCAGACTTATACAGTTGAGGAAATAAAGTTTAAATGAAAGTTTAGAAGAAATAAATGAAATAATAAATACGGATGGTGAAGTGCTGCCAAATGGCCCGCCGGTGTGTGGGATAGAGGTCAAACGTCCATCCTCTTCTGTAGATGACGGGGAGGGAATATACAGTTCCAGCTGTTTGAATGAGCTCCAGTTCAGTGTGGATGTGTTCATATGTTTAGTCGACCACATATTCACCCTGCCTTTCATTCACATCTTGTAACATTAGACTTCTCATTGAACTGCGGTATAGTTCACGCAATTGGGCTTTCAAAATGATTGTATTTTTTCAATTGTACTGCTAACTCTTAAATGTAATCAGTAAAAATGTAATATCCAAAGATATGCATTTTGCATTCACTACACATAGAAGTCTTATGAGTGTAGAAGTTGGTTATTTTAAACACCTGAATGTTGAGCGCAGGGATGTCTTGATGTTGATTTGTCAAAAATGAATACCAAGGAGGGACTGTTTTCTGGCCAGATCTGGATTTATTTCGTGTATTGTCCCTTTACAGTATAACCACTGTGAAAAAAGACATCTGAATGCTTATTTTTGGATAAGTAGAGCCACAGTAGAGGCAGTAAAAAGGCAATAATAACAATCAATTGTGTGAAACAATGATTATAATATTTAAAATACATACCCACCTGTGCCCTGCTGACCTATTCACATGGAGCTCAAATCCCAATATATAACTACTATGGGGATATTGGGAGATGGTTCTGCACAACAGCACAGTGAGTTATAGGGGGACTTTAGAGACAGGGTGAAGAGACGGGGAGGATAATGTAAGCAAAAGGACTCATCTGTCCCACCCTGTCCTGTGAAGAGGCTCGAGAAATGGGTTCACATAGTGCAGTCAGAAAATGTGAGAAATGTTGGCGTTGTCGGCTGGGGCGAGGGGGAGAACGCCGGCTTTTTGAGGCACGCAGGGACAGCCTTCAGAGTTCTGCCAAAAGAAACATTCGAGCTGTGTTCCTTGCAAGAGCTATGGGGGTAAGAGAGAAGTGAAAGGGGCAAGAGAACCAGAAGAAGGTGTGTTGGGGCTGGCGGAGGGGGGTGATGCAGAAGACAAGGAGTTCCCCAGGGGTGTGTCTTTGGGCCGTTGCCAAAAGATGTATAAGATGTGACCAGGCATTACATGACCTGCCGAGTTGATCATGTGATAAAATCTAAACAGCTACATAAAATATGCCTTTTTAGCAATCAAGGAGTTATGGATGAGAACTATACATTACCTCAAGCTTTATGTATAAGAGATAGAAGAGATAACACATCTTGATGTTCACATAGCGGTGCTAATCCGTCAAATGTATAATGTTCGGTCTGAGGATGGGGGTGATAAGGGCAGGGGAGAGGGACGCAGCCAAAAAGGTCCAAGGCCCAGATGTCCACTTTCAGCTGTCCCGCTTGACCACTGGTTCGCCTGCCAACACTTGGCCTGAGTATCCCCACATCACTGCAAATATGTAAATATGTTGACTTGGAAGGATGTTCTCTTTCTCTTCCGACCTTGTAGCACTTTTTGGAGAGAAGCAAGACAGCACAGAGGAGAGAAAACAGTTCCAGCATTCCATATAAGGGCCTGCTTTGCCGGCTTCTCATCACTTTCCTACTCCACTGGGCCATTGCACAACTCGGGCAACACGTACAGGAACCTTAACCTTCAACACTTCATATACACAGCAGTATGCACACGCACCAGTGAGCTTCGACTGAGACAAGAACTTTCTGAGTCGTGAACAGTTTGTACCCTTCGGTGATAGGATGCTTTGTCACAGTTAGTTCGGTTATGCAAAATATTTAAAAATGCAAGCAGCTGGTAGAGCAGGGAATGAACTTTGTTGTAAGTGATCTTGTCAGTGATGAACAGAGGGGTCCATTTTGAATAAGTTATAGACTGCTTAGTACTAATATTATGTGCATCACAGAACAGTTCATTTGAATGTTTTCCATACACAGTACATGTTGCATTATATGCCTAAAAATTATATTGACTAAAAAATATTTTGTTACTATACACGAATGAAGGATTATATAATGTAATAAACCTAAACACAGTATATATACTATATATATATATAGTTAAATAGTTATAGATATATAGATAACCTGTATGCTGAGCTCTTGATTTTCTCAGAGCTAAACACTGTTTGATGTGTACAAAAACCTTATCTTTCAATAGGGCCTTAAAGATGTAGTCTGGAGGTTTTCTAAGATAGTAATTGTTGAATTGCTAAAACATAAAAAAAAATGCTTGAGCAATAGTGTCGAGTTTTAGTCCCTTTGCTGCCTCTACAGCAACATCAAAGAGTTTTGGTGTGCTATTGGTCAAAGTG
The DNA here is from genome assembly GCA_036025475.1 of Philypnodon macrostomus. NCBI lineage: Eukaryota > Metazoa > Chordata > Actinopteri > Gobiiformes > Eleotridae > Philypnodon > Philypnodon macrostomus. The sequence continues at coordinate 11,053 of JAVQKC010035858.1, forward strand.
GTAACCCAAAAACTCGTATTTCACGTTGCTGTAGAGGACCTGCACCTACTGTATGTGTTTTTTAGCAGAGGGAAAGCCAAAGCTCCTAAAAAGAGTTCATTTTTAAAGTTATGAAATGCTAATGAAATTAACAAGGTGGGCCTTTGCCTGAATTCTATAATGTATTGCATATTGCCCAATAATAAATAAAACCCTTTCTTAGTAATAGCTCTACTCCCAGTGAAACACATTAAATGTCATCTGACAGTCGTGATGATCCAGATATCACCTCTGTTTCTCAGCAGTGGCATATGTAGAGCGGTTGGTTGTTGCTCATCTCTAAAGCGGCCTGTCTCCGCCCACGAGCTCCTTGTCCCCGCTGAACTCTGAGTGCCCTTTCAGAACCATGATGATTAAAAGAGGGGGAAGAGAAGACAGAGAAACACAGAAACCTCACTCATTCTCATTTTCCACAACTCTACCTCTGTACTTGTGTGTGTATGTGTGCGTGTGGTGGGTATACATTCATCCAGGCCTCTCTCTCTGGCTTGTGGGTATTGGCTTGTGGTTTGGGTCTCGGTGAAGAGCAAAGGGTGAGGGTGGCGGAACACCATGGCTGCCACACTGCCTGCCACAGACATACTGGCACCACCAAGTTCGTACAAGTTCCTCTTTCCAAAATACAGAACGGCTGCTGCATGCATATGTGTGCTAACCAGGGTATGAATTAGTGATTGCTTTGTGGCTTTGAGAATCGTATGTCTTTAAGTGATGGGCTTTCTCACACATGGCATATAATTACATATGCTTTGTACATTAATCTCTTCCACTGCAATTTCATTTCATCCAGTTACAGAAAGAGAAACTGTGGTTCGAAAGGTAAACAACTGCACACTGTAAAACTGAGTTATGTAAATCCATTAATTATCCTCATATTATTAACTCACATGAAAGGTTGTGTATTTCATATAATGTATCGACCCCCCACCCCCACGACAAGCTGGCCGCTGACCAATGTGACAAAGGTAAATGCAACTATACACTGTAAAAAACCCTCAAGAAGTCAAGGCAAGTAACAGGTTTTTTTTGTCAAACGTTAAAAAAATCAGTTTTGGAGAAATATTTTCTCGAAATCACATGAGTATTTAAGGCAAACCATTTTCTAGCCAAGGTTACCTTTTCAATACGTACTGTGTATAGGTGAAGAGGTTAACCAGATTGGTTACATTTGGTTAGGTACATTTGCAGCTGCTAATCACAATGCCCTGAAGTCATGTTATTTTGCAGATGGTAGCTCTCTTGGCAGGTTACTTCTGCTGCCAACCATTTTTTTCTCCTTTTTTCCGTTTTTATGCATCTCTCCCTCCCTGGAGCTGGCAGCGGTGTCTGGGCACTCGTTTCTTTTGCTGGCCCTGACCCCAACAGGATGTGGAGATCAGTGCACAAGTGTGTGTGAGTGTGTGCATGTATTTCTTTCTGATTTTGTGTCTTGGCTGACTTTTTTACCTCTCGAAGAATTTGGATAGGCTGTGAGATTTTTTTGTGCGCTCTCTCAGTCCCTCTCACCCTGCGTCTGCTGTAGCTCGAGCTAATAGATTTCATATGTTGCTGCAGTTGACATCAGTCTTAAACTATTTTACATGTGATCTGCAATATTTCCTCCAGGAAAGCTGTCAGATATGTATTAAGGACTAATAAAACTAATTTCTCCTGTTGACTTTATACATTTCGTTTTCTCGTCCGTCCCTTTTGTATGGCCCCTATATTGTGTCCCACCATGTGTTGTCTTACTCTCAGTTTCTGGCCTGATTCTATTATTACTCATGCTTCTTAAATGGGCTTTTTCACTTTAGACAGTTTCCTTCCATTCATAAGAAACACTGGAGGTCAGACAGTACACAGGTTGGGTCTGTGTGGGCCGCTTGGGGTCTTCCCTTTCCTCTCCTCTTGTGTTCTGATTGTACTCACTAATTACATAAACGTCTTACTAACTTGGAGGCGTAATATGTATTTTGGAATAGAACAAAGTGTTAATAATTATTTCGGCGAAACTACGATATTATGGAATCACATTGGTGCGTGTCCGCAGATCCTAGCTGTGAACGCGAAAACTCAAAAAACGAATTGCTGGATCATTTTCAACATTTGCACACAAGTAAATACCATGAAGACGCCAAACTGTATCGATTTGGGTACTTATTCGATGAATATTAATTAATTACGGGACAAAACTGAACGCAAAAACTCAAAAAGTCTTTGATGGATGTTTTTCAACTGTTGCACACAGGTACATATCATGAAGATGCAGAACTTGATTGAGTTTGGTACATCTTCGATTAATGACAATTAAATAATTCACAAATTAATGTTTTGATGCACATTTATTGAGCCAATAATCCTGCTGAACATAAACGAAATCGCGTGAAAATTGTCACAGTGATCCGGGCAATTGTATACTTCATGTTTCGGCCATTTTGAATTGAAATTGGGAGGTCAGGTACATTTGACAGCCTCTAACTTGCACATACTTTTCCCGATTAGGCTCAACCCTAAAATACCTAATTATCTCCCGGCCCTGAACACATCTGACCAATATGATGGCAGTTACCTCTCTGGCACCACCTATAGACTGAAAGAAGAATGTACTTTTAGGGACTTTATTCAAATAGACCCTTCTCATGGTTGTCATGGTTTGGGGGCGGGGCCTCTTAATTGCTTGTTAACAATATAAAAACCCTGGTTGGTGCCAGTTGTGGCAGACGTATGGGACCGTTCGCCGATATAAATCTTGCTGTCGGGGACTACAGCACAGGCCTAGTTAAATCTTTGTTTGTACCGGGGAAAAGCTTTGCTTTGCTTGAACAGGTCAGGACATTCTGTTATGAAATCATGTGTTTGAAAGATTTTATGCTTTATAAATACCATTATTTATGTATTGGTGTTTTTTTATTACATATGTGATATATATATATATATATACATTACATTATATGACAATAAAGCTGCATTGTAACTATAGTGATAAAAAGGTGTATATTCCGCAGTATAGATACACTTTAATTACGATATAATAATGGTGTAAAATAGAGTAATTACTTTTAATTATAGTTATTACAGTTTAATTATACAGTTAGTATGATGTAATAGATATGTAATGTAATTACACTGTATTTAGTTTGTAGTAAGAATGTAAGAACGGTGTATGTGGTGTAATATCACAGTGTTATTACAATGTATTTACAATGTACTTACAGTTTTATTACTGTGTAAGTATGTAGGAAAACACAGCCTGTATTCTAAAGTGTTACCGATTCTTGTGTTATGGATAATGTGTAATTTGCCAATATTGTGATAATGCCTTTATCAACAACAACATAATGTACAGGCCTACATTTGGATCTCTTTTGCACATATACATTTTTTTTAAAAAAACAATGAGCCTCTCTTCCAGCAGTGTTCGGGTTAGCTGCTCAAAGCAACTCTGTCTTTTTTTCTGAATATTCATTCAATATTTCTAAAATGTTTAGCAAGCAAATATGCAATATTTAATTTTTTATGTTGTATATATAATCATGATTAATAAATGATGATGACTTAAATAGAATTATACTAAAATATAATTGAGAAAGTCCCATCAAAATCTCAATGTAATTTAAGCTAAATCTTGTAAAAAAAGACCATCTAAAGCCTTCTCTTTCATGGCTCTGCATATCACATCTGCATAAGGCTCATTAGAACTGTGTCATGTCTGAACATCAACATCAGAGCTTCACATTAACACTAGCCAAACCACCAAATATGGCTAGAAATGTGGCTAGTACGACATTCATTTTTACAAGCCCCTTAGTTGGATTTCATACATGTATGTTATTTAAGCATAGCATTTTATCTTGAACAAGGTTGGTAAGGTTGTGACCAGGGGCCTCAATGTTCATTTTCATAGTCCAAGTGTTGGTCTTAGTACTGGCTTAAACTTATTTATAACTTAGTCTTAGTTTAGTCTTAGATTAGACCAGTTTTAATCTTGGTTTCAAACTTTATTATTAGGCTTAGCTCTACACTGAAAAAAGTAATCATTCACTAGCAAAAACTTTGACTTAAGTAGATCACTCTAACTAGAAATATGTGCATTCAAAGCACATGGACTATTTCATTGATACGATTGAAGAAATGTCAAATAGAATAGAATATGTGGGTTAAAGTATTGTTTGTTACTAACTGTAGTTCCTGGAACTTAGCGAGTCTAACGGTTCTTCCGATCCAAAGCATTTCATTCAATTTTTTTGACCCTGTGTTGAATGTGCATATGACAAATAAACTGAAACCTGAAACCTGGAACTACACTGAAACATAGTCCACGTGAGTAGGATTAATCTACTGAAGTAAACTGAGACAGTGATTTTGCATGTGAATGATTACTGCACATTTGTAAGTAGAGCTGCTTGCTTGATGTTACGCCTATGTTGGGATGATAAATAAGCTCTGTTCTTTGAGTTGAGAGCATACTTTTTGGCAGATACAATTTAATCCAATTTAAAATTAGAAAATATTCATGTATAATACAGGGACATAGTATTGTCAATATGAAAAACTTGGTTAAAATGCAGCCTAAAAGCAAAATCTTATATCATTGACAAAGATGTCAGATGCTTTCATATTAGTTCTGCTCAGTTGGTAGAGCTGTGGCACATGTGCAGCACTTGCCCCAGCATTGTAGGTTTGAGTTTGCTGAATTACACTCTTCACTGACCTATAAAAAATATATATCTCAAACAAATCATCATAATAAAGATATGTACTAGGGCATTTGTGAATTGGAAATTACCATTGCTCTATGTTTAAATGCATTTGTGGTCATAGCGAAAACCTACATCTATCAAAAAGTTTATGTTTTACCCCATTGTTGGTTGCATCATTGCTCTCCGTCATGTTGAAAAGTTGAAGGTGCATTTATGTGCCATTTTGTATCTGGACAAGTGGTATTTACCATATAGCACATGAAGGCTGTCCACTATGAGCAACTGTAGAAACAGTTGCTGAAGTAGTTAATTTTTTTTTTGCATTGAGGGCGGATTTTTCCGCATAGAGCTATTAAAGGCCAAAGTCCTGGTGTGAATCATTTGCTGTGGACTTTTAGACCAAATTCTAAGTGTGTTATTTTGAAGACATTGCAGATATACTTTTGACTTTGTGTTCCTTTATATTCACCTGTTTGCTACATGTGTCCGTGTACCTGGTAAACAGAATCTTTACCCTCCACAAGTTTTCAAAGAGGTCTGACCTAAACCACTGTTTGCATGTGCACAAAAGGCCAAAACCCATAGAAAAGTAGTGGTTTTCAGAAATAACCATGTATTTGCGGAGAGGTCGACAGTTGAATAGACTGTGGATGTCTTTGTGAGAGGGGACAGTTAGCAATCTGTGTTACAGCTTATCTGCACTCTCAAAACGTTTCCTATATCATATTCATTACCTATAGCACAACCAAAACACAAAGGCAGTGGGGGGGTAGACTAACCAGATGTAACTGAGGTAAAAGTAATGTCAAAATAATATTAATCAAGTAAATGTGAAAAAGTATAGAAACTACCATAGTACTAAATTGTGGTCCAGTGGGTCGCCGGTTCGAGTCACCGGTTCGAGTCGCCGGTTCGAGTCGCCGGTTCGAGTCGCCGGTTCGACATTTGTCGCCACATTGTGGGTTGTGTGATTGGTGTTTGGTGGTGGTTGGAGGGGCAATAGGCGCAGAAGGGAAGCCACGCTCCTCTCAGACTGTTCCAGGGCAGCTGTGGCTATATAAGTAACTTACCACCACCAGTGTATGGAGTGAATGAATAATGTAATTATAAAGCGTCTTTAAGTGTCCTTAAAAGCACTATATAAGTATGATAAATTATTTTTATTGTTGTTATTAACTGTTTAAACATATCACCAGTCTCAATTTTGTTGTAATAAGACAGAAAAAAATAATGCGCACATTTCTGTATGTCAAAAAATATCATCTATAAAAGATTCAAATAAAAATCTAATCTTCTACCTTTTTAACAAAATAAAGCTAGATAACATACAGAGGTGGGTGCTCTTACTCGACATGCAAAACATTACTCAAGTAAGAGTATGGCTTCGTCAAAATAATACTCAAGTAAAAGTAAATGTTTTAGTAAAACTACTCTTATAAGCACAATCTATTGAAAAAATAAAGTAATATAACTGAGTAAAGCCACTCAAGAAAAAAAAGTGTCATTGTTCATTTTGTCTTATTACAGTCAGCACATAGTACAACATTATATTAACAAAACATGTATTAACATAAAAAAAGACATTACAGTTTGAATTCTAATCATAATGAGCTTTATTTACTTTTTCAATCAATTGTACTCCAGTGTGGAGCTGTGTTTTACTTCTGTTTGAGGAATATTAGTTTGTAAAATACTTGTGTACATTTTTGGTTCTCAAGTAAGATTACTCTTACTTCAATGTTACCAACTAGGCCGGTGCTGTCGTCCCCGACATCAAGGTGTATATCGGCGAAATGGCCCCATACGTCTGCCCCATACGTCTGCCCCATATGTCTGCCCCATACGTCTGCTACAACTGTCACCAATGGGCACCTTAATCAGATCAGATTGTGTAATTTCTAAGGGTTTTTATATTGTTAACGAGCAATTAAGAGGCCCCGCCCCCAAACCATGACAAATATGGGAAGGGTCTATTTGACTTTTTTGATTTGTCTGGATGTTTGTAAAGAATATTTTTGCCAAATTTTGAAAATTCCCTAAAACTACATTCTTCTTTCAGTTTATAGGGGCGCTATAGAGGTAACTGCCATCATATTATCCAGATGTGTTCAGGGCCGGGGGGCAATTAGGTATTTCAGGTTAAAGCCTAATCGGGCAAAGTATGTGCAAGTTAGAGGCTGTCAAATATACCTGACCTCCCAAATTCAATAAAAAATGGCCGACTTCCTGTTTGTTGTAGGGTGGGGTCATAATAATATTTTATGTTGGGTACACTG
>JAVQKC010035870.1:0-60661 GCA_036025475.1 Philypnodon macrostomus
TGTTAACTATAGGCCGATATAGGAAGAAGATGACATCATATCTGCATATGACCAACCAATGGGAGAAGACTCGGAGTTTGATAAAACCATTCCTGACTTTAGATCGGGGAGTCATTCTCAGAGCGGTTTCTGACTGGGCTGAGTGTGGCTTCCATGTCATGACAAACTTTACGTGTGTAATCTATCTGTAATAAACCTGTAATAAATCCTCTTTGATGTGAACCCGAATCCTGGTAATTATTACCATTCAGTCTTCACCATCTGAACTTGGGCAAGTAAGAGTTACATCTCAGAGATGGCAGAGCAAAATCTTACAACTCTTACAGTATGTTACACTTTACAAGGGAACTCTCAACTGTACTTCTGTGAGATCTAAGATCATATCTATGTTGTAGCAGAACTATGCAACTTTGGAGTCAATGTCGTGGATAAATGAGTTGTTGTGGGGTGAATATAGTTTCCTCTACCTACCCTTGCAGCTATTGTCAACTAAATAAAACAGCCTTGCAAGAATAACTTCGGTGAGTGACTTTGCTTTTTAATAGGTTTTTACAGAATGGAGAGAGCTCAAAAGAATCAAAAAATGTTAAACTGATGTCAATTTTGTTGCTGTTTAACTTTTAAGTGCCATAATAATAAAGTCTATATTCTTTATTTAGTCTTTATATTTTTTTTGTTTATTAAGACTAAAACTGCTCAAAGTTACAAAAAGAATTCAAAAGTCAACATCAATGTGTTTCGTGGTTGTAAATCACCAACCTTGAAAACTGGCTCTACTTTGAGACTCCACTACCATTTCTTTGTGGTCCACTGACGCAAAGATGATCCTCAATGAGCGTTTTGATCTGGTAATTGAGTTTAAAGGTGAACTATCTACCAAACAAACAGTCATACACAAACCCGCTTTGTTTATTAGCACGAAACAGATCCCTTCACACTGGAAAAATCTGAGATTAAATACCCAAGGCTGAAAAACATAAACATATGCAATACTAATTTACATTGAATCTTTGAGGTGAGCAATAAAAAGACTCCTTAAAGGTCAATCAAATGTGTCTCATTGCTTGAATTCTCAGAGGGATATTAATGCACTAGATAGCACATTTGTATGGGTGATAAGGACAGGTTGATGTCAGTATTTGATGAGGAAGTGGATGTAGGCAATAAACAGGCCATATGTATAGCGCACATAAGATCTCACCTTGAAAAAGCTGTTTGATGGTTGGTGCTTAGAGGTTTATGGCTTTATTTGAAAAGCTGTGGGCAGTTTGCGTCCATTAGCATGTTAGAAAATAGGGTCATTTATAGGCTAAACTGTATTTTATTAAAGGCGTAACAGCCAACTCAGGATTCGGTTTGATACACAATGCAAGACTCTGTAGTGTGTATTGTGTCTTCTGTAATGTGTCTTCTGTAGTGTGTATTGTGTCTTCTGTAGTGTGCATTGTGTCTTCTGTAGTGTGTCTTCTGTAGTGAGTATTGTGTCTTATGTATTGTATCTTCTATAGTGTCTTCTGTAGTGTGTATTTTGTCTTCTGTAGTGTGTCTTCTGTAGTGTGTGTTGTGTCTTTTGTAGTGTGTATTGTGTCTTCTGTAGTGTATATTGTGTCTTCTGTAGTGTGTATTGTGTCTTCTGTAGTATGTATTGTGTCTTCTGTAGTGTGTATTGTGTCTTCTGTAGTGTGTCTTCTGTAAGGCGAGGCAAGTTTATTTGTATAGCACAATTCATACACAAGGCAATTCAAGGTGCTTTACAGAAAAGACCAGTTAAAGAACATAATACAATTAAAAAAATGTATAAAATAAAACAGGAACAAGAGAACCTGTCAAAATAAAGGTTCAAATAACTCAAGGCAAGTGTATTTGTGTAGCACAATTCATACACAAGGCAATTCAAGGTGCTTTCAGAAAAGACAATACAATTAAAAACACAACAATAAGATTAATTAAAATTAAAAATCAAAAGTTTGAAGATAAGAACCACATTCAGTTGTCATATGCCCACACCATTGTTTAATATAATAAGCCGCCAGTGGTGGCCAAAGTACTCAACTTCAGTACTTCAGTACTTGAGGCAAAGTATAGATCCTTCTAGACAAAATTAAGGTAAGGTACTGGAGTATTTGCTTTAAAAAGTATCAGTACTCAAATAAGTGCATTCAAGAATAATTGTGTGGCATTTCTTCTACAAACACAGACCTGCGGCACCAAAAATATGAATAAAAAAGTTTTTCTATTTTCTATAGATGAGAATTCTATGATATGTCTAATCCTATAGTCCCCATCTTCCTTTTAGAACAGGGGTCGGCAAACATTTTGACTCAAATGCCACATGGGGTTTAAAAATGTGCCATGTGGACCGGCTGATATTGTATTCTTTGTAAACTGCAACCATTTCTGACAAATGAGACACACAGCCTTCGATCGGATCACAGTGAAAAAATATGTCGATGTGGAGTTAACTGGTTACTGCAGGTTATAACAACGTGAGTGATAAATTGGCAATATTTTATCATTTTAAAAATAAGAGAAAATGCTTGGCGGGCCGGATTAAAAAGCCATAAGGGCCGCATGTGGCCCCCGGGCTGCAGTTTGCCCACCCCTGCTTTAGAATAACTGTTTGTACAGAATGGAAAATGGGGAACTTTTATTTTAGTGTAAATCCATTAATGGGACAAACAGAGACTTGAGTCTAAAACACAGACATGAAAACAAGGACAGAAAATACAAATTACAGGTAGCAACAATAAAGCAGTCCTGATGCAGCTGTAAGACAGTATCATAGTGTCAATAACAATTGTCTTTTGTACATAAGTTACTTTTGTACTTCTGCCTTTTATTGAAATGTAGTGGAGTAAAAAGTATGATTTTTGGTTTTAAAATGTAGTGGAATCCAAGTAATAAGTTGTCCCAAAAATACAACTCAAGTGACGTACAGATCCTCAAAAACTGAAGTCCTTTTACTTAGTTACTGCCCACCTCACTAGCTTAAATTATTGTATTATATTATTAATATTGTAAATGATTGTGATTGTTGTGATATGATATAAATAGAAAAAAGCTGCCATATATTTTTTGCATTTTTAAAGATTTTCCTACCATTGCTTTTCTTATTTACTGTGTAGTTATTCTCGTTGATGGATGCTAAACCTCCCATTTCTCGTGCTAAAATGATATCTATCACCAAATCAGCCATCAAAGCTATGAAAGTAAGTCTTGTTTATTTTTTTTTATTTTGTTGAAATTATGCCTATACTTGTGTCTGTCATGCGGATAGTTGATAAACCCTGTATGATTTCAGCTCTACAAACATGTTGTCCAAATTGTGGAAAAGTTTATCAAAAAGGTATGAAAAATGATGTAATATTTTACGTTGCTGACAACACAGCAGCCTATTTATATCTTATTCTCATCTCATTGTTCATCTCCAGTGTAAACCTGAGTACAAAGTGGCAGGTCTGTATGTGGTGGATTCCATCGTTCGGCAATCAAGACACCAGTTTGGAGCAGACAAGGACGTGTTCGGTCCTAGGTTCACCAAAAATATCACTGGAACTTTCGAAAACCTATGCCTTTGTCCCTTAGAAGATAGGGTAAGGATAAAGCAATTGAGCAAATATCTGTCTATAGCAAAAATGTCAGAATTAATTTAATATCCTTACTATAGACAATATAACCCTACCCTTAACTGGCAGCTCAACCTAGTTGAATTGTATTGCTTGTATATCTGCTTCCTGACTGGTCAATTTGGAAATCAAAATCTGAAATGTTGATAAGTGATGGGTCAGAACACAATTTTACCAACAGATATGTTTTACAAATGTATTTCTTGACGTGCCAGTAAAAGGACTAAAATATTCTCTTTTGTAGAGTAGACAGATGTGACATTTACACAGATGCCTGAATCTAATTCCTAAATCTGTTTGTTTTTGTAGAGTAAACTAGTGCGCGTGTTAAACCTCTGGCAGAAGAATGGTGTGTTCAAAATCGATGTCATTCAGCCTCTGTTGGACATGGCAGCTGCAAATAGCAGTGCTGCATTATCTTACACTGAGCCAGATGAACCGGGTGTGTGTTTTTAGTACTTTGAATACTTTAACAGGATTTTATTTATTTTTTTAATCTATTACTGTACTAACTTCTAAATAACTTCTTAGATTCCCCACCACTAGACAAAGAGCCTATTCCTACAGGAACGGTTAACTCCAGTCTGACATCAGCCTCTCAGCTCCAGAACTCGGATGCCTTTGCTGCAGTGGCACAGCTTTTTCAGTCTTCACAGGGTCAGCAGGTGAGTGTTCACACATTATATTCTAATGATATGAAGTTTTCTGGGTGTTGGCTTCATATCTTGTCATAATTATTATTTTAGCTTCAGCAGATGCTTCAGAACTTTCAACAACAACCTGCCAAGCCAGAGACCAATACGCAGCCTCTACCAACCAAACAACCACAGGGCCACAGCACCTCATCTAGCCTTGGACCAACCCCTCAACAACCTCCTCTGCTGTCCCAATCTGCCCAACAAAAATCTGCATTTGACAAGGTCTGCATTTTATAGTGAATGATGCAAATTATTTGAGATTTCAAAAACATATATTAATAGACTTTTATTTTTTGTGTTTATTAGACATTGCTGGACCGTTTTGACTATGACGATGAACCTGACGGTGGTGAAGAAACTAAAAAGGATGAAGCCTCATCACAACCGTCTTTGTAAGTTATTACATACATTATTCCTAATGCATCAGCTTCGACCTTACAGTCAAATTGATGTCTTTTTAAATAATTTCAGTATGCAACAGCCCTCAGCCTCACATCTCCTGGAGCACTTTAATAAATCACAAATGATGTCACAAGATCTCTCACAACAGGTAACAAAATGTTTAATCTTTTTGATTCCATCCATGTAACATTATATTGCATCATAACATAGGTACACAAGTATTGACAGTTACTTTTGGTAGGTTCCCCTGCCTCCTAATGGCCAGCCTCAAGCCTACGGTTTACCACCTGGTCAGGTCTTTCCTGTAGGAGGTGTGATCCCACCTATGGGACATCCACACCTTCCAGGTTCAACAGGATTCCAGGGGGCATTTCCTCCCCACAATGCAGTCCCACAACAACAGGTAAAATTGGTGTTTTGCAAGTAATTACGACTTAAGAAGCTTTATTTTTTCTGTGTTTTGTGAATAAACAATAATAATTCCCTCTTGTATAACAATAGGATTCATCAACAGATATAGATCATTCATCTGTGAGGGATGGCAGACATGGTCGCAGATCACACTCAGGTTCCAGGTAAAGAATCATGAATCAATTTGTTATTCTCTTGTTCTGATAACATACTTCCACAAGTAATATTTTATGATCATCCCCAGGTCACCAAAGCGGAGGAGGTCACGGTCTAATTCGCGGACGCGGCGAGGCAGACACAGACGATCTCGCTCCAGGTCCAGAGAGCGTCGCCATCACTCCCCTCGCTCTCGCTCACAGGAGCGCAGGGAGAGAGAGAGGGACAGGGAGCGCAGACAGAGAGGTCTACCTGCACTTAAGAACGACACTCTGAGTGGTGAGTCATAGTATAGTCACCATATATTTGTTCTGGATTATATTTTGTTTTTCTCAAGATTCATCAGTTACACCTGGTGGTGGTAAACTACTTTTGTAGCCACAGCTGCCCTGGGGTACACCGACAGAGGGCGTGGCTGCCAGTCTGCGGCCCCTCCAACCACCACACATCACATAACCACATTCATTCATAGGCAATGTGACACAGTGACCGTACACGCTCGGACGGGGATTTCAACCTACCCTCTAGTTACAGGGCGAACACCTACCCACTGCACTACTGTTCATCATGGTTTTTTTTTCAGTTTGCAGTACAACACTTTGGGTTGGCCAGTTGGATAAGAGAACGCAGCAACAAGACGTGGCTTGTTTATTGGAAGAATTTGGACAGATTGAATCTGTCAATGTAAGTTAAACATCCATAGAGGGAGTATTTAACACCAAAAGCTTATAATTATGCAATTCATTCTCCTGTGATGTTAGGCTGTCTTTCATGCTTTCATTTCATTTGAAGTCCCAAATATGCTTATAATCTGTATCTGTATTTCTGAAGATGATTCCCCCACGTGGCTGTGCATATATCGTTATGGTGCACAGACAAGATGCCTTTAGGGCCCTGCAAAAGCTAAGCAGAGGGACTTACAAAGTAAATCAGAAAATCATCAAGGTAAGAAAGTGAAAGTGTATATGTTTTTTCCCACACCATTTGTGTATGCAAATATATTAAAGTGCATTTTGTCTGTACAATTTTTGGCAGATTGCTTGGGCTTTGAACAAAGGCATAAAATCTGAATACAAACAGTACTGGGATGTAGAGCTTGGAGTCACATACATACCTTGGTCTAAGGTCAGAGAGGAACAACTGGAGGAACTTAAAGATGGTGGAGTTCTTGACATAGACTCTTTAGCCCCAGGTAATTTGCAAATATTTTAAAATATAAGTTATTTGTTATTCATAAACGTACACATAACTTTTGTAGAATGGAGCACAACAAGGCAAGCTCTTGAGAACTCTGAAAAAGTCACCCTTAATGGTGGCACAGAACCTCAGCCCGATGAAATCCAAGTGGTCCCTGTCCCCGCTGTTCCGACTACCCAGGTAGTATTTAAAAATATCCTTTGTTTGTTCAGCCCAGATATTTAGTCGTTTGTACAGTTATAATATTAATTATTTAATTAACTAGACCCACGCTGTCGTACCCCATGGCAAAGTGTATATCGGTGAACCTGCCCCATACGTCTGCCCAAAATGCTGACACCAACGGGCACCTTAATCAGACATTGTGTGATTTCTAAGGGTTTTTATATTGTTAACGAGCAATTAAGAGGCCCCGTCCCCAAACCATGACAAACATGGCAAGGGTCTATTTGACTTTCAATATTTGTCTGGATGTTTGTGAAGAATGTTTTGGCCAAATTTGGTTAATTTCCCTAAAACGACATTCTTCTTTGAGTCTATAGGGGGCGCTACAGAGGTAACTGCTGTCATATTAGTCAGATGTGGCAAAAGTTTTGTTTCACCAATATAATTAAATGTGCACTGAAAGCTATAGTGTACATGAGTATAAAATAGTGTTTAACTGCGGTCAGAACGCCTAAAAAAGGTTTGGAATCGTCATGGTATATTAGAAATAAGAATTTGTGAAGCCTGAATAATCTGCAGTTTCACTCAATAACTCAATGATATTGTTCATCTTTTTAGGTTCCCTCAGCCCATCCTCCAGTGGTTGTCCTTGGTACAGTTCAACCTCCCGTCTTTTCCATGGGCATGGCTCTGCCTTCGTTTCCCTCAGGCGTCCCCCCACCTTTTTTGAGACCAGGCTTCAACCCTCTGCAGATGCCTCCAGGTATCTCCCGTCTGTATTTTTATTATTTCCAATCAGCCTAAATCTAAACAATTCTTTTTACCCTGTAGGTTTCATACCCCATGGTGCCATGCCCATGGGCCTCCCACCTTCAAAACCCAATAATCTGCTTTTGGACCCAGCAGGTCTGTGTAACAGAAAAAATGAGGACGATGGACCAGCTATTTTTAATCATCAGTTGGGACCTTTGGGTGAGTGTTTTTTTAATTTTTAATTTTTTTTTTTAAATGTCTTACAATAAAATTGGAAATAATTAATAAAATGATTGTCTTCGTCCTATCAGGAAATCAAGTAATCCGTCCTCTGAGTGGTCTGCCTGGAGCTCCCCCTGGTGGGCCTCTGGTTGGACCTCCAATTGGTTTACCTGGGGCGCTTCCTGGTGGCCTACTTGGTGCTCCCCCAGGTGGTCTGCTTGGAGCTCCACCAGGTGCTCCTCTAGGTGGCCTGCCTGGTGCTCCTCCTAGGGGCCTGCCTGGGGGTCCTCTTGTTGGCCTGCCTGGTGTTCCCCCTGGTGGCCTGCATGGAGTGCCCCCTGGTGGCCTGCATGGAGCGCCCACGGGTGGCCTACATGGAGCTCCCCCTGTTGGCCTTCATGGCCCTCCAGGTTATAGACCTAGTGCCCCTCCAGGTGGGCCACTGGGTGGACCTCTGGCTAGTTTAACAGGGGTGCCTCCTGGGGCCCATCCTGGAGCTTCCTTAGGCACTCCTCCTGGTGGTCTACCTACTGGACCTCCCAGTGGCCCACCTGGTAACATGCTTCCTACTGGTGGCCTGCTTGGAGCAAGACCTGGCCTAATCCCACTACAACGTCCTCCGGGTCTACAACCAAATATGGCACGTTTTCCTTCTCCACAAGGCCCACGCCCCCCTCATCCCAGTGTACCTGCGATGCCACCTCAGATGATTCATCGTGGTCCAAACCCTCAAGTGCATGCTGACCCTCCAGCAAATCCAGGCTTTGGGATCCCCCCTCCACACAACATCAGGGGTGCCTTTCCTCCTCAAGGCCATGGACCTCCTCCTCAGGGGCCACCATCTCCATTTATCAGACCGGGTGGCCCTCACGGTGATCCCCACCGGGGTATGGAGAGTCCAGAACAAATGGATGAAAGACATTTCCGAGGGGAACGACCTGGATTCAGGGAACGTGAACCAGAAAGAGACCGAGGTTTTAGTGGAAGACGTTTATTTGGGGACGGAGGCAGAGGCGATCGTATGGACGGGAGGGACAGACTGAGTGACCGTATGGACGGGAGGGACAGACTGAATGACCGCATGGAGGGGAGGGAGAGACAAGGTGATCGTATGGACGGAAGGGACAGACTGAGTGACCGTGTGGATGGGAGGGACAGACTAGCTGATCGCATGGACGGGAGGGACAAAGTGAGTGACCGTATGGACGGGAGGGACCGAGTAGCTGATCGAATGGACGGGAGGGACCGAGTAGCTGATCGTGTGGACGGGAGGGACAGAGTAGCTGATCGTGTGGACGGGAGGGACAGAGTTGCTGATCGTGTGGACGGGAGGGACAGAGTAGCTGACCGTGTGGATGGGAGGGACAGAGTAGCTGACCGTATGGACGGGAGGGACAGAGTAGCTGACCGTATGGACGGGAGGGACAGAGTAGCTGATCGTGTGGACGGGAGGGACAGACTCTCAGGATGGCAGGAAGATGGAGAGCCCCGTGGAGGAGGATGGGAGCGGGACAGAGGACGAGAAAGAGACCGCGATAGAGATCGTCGAGACTGGAGGGACAGACGCAGCAGCCTGGACCATGACCGGGACCGAGGGGATCGAGGGAGGGGTGAGGATGGAGAGAGGGAGCGCAGAGACAGAGGGAGGGGGGAAGGACGAGACAGAGAGCGTGGTAGGACGGCTGAGAGTAAAGATGGAGACAGGCCCAGACGCTCTGAACGCAGAGAGAGGACAACACGGTGGGACAGTGATGATCGGCTGATGGAGGTTGATGACGGGAACCGTACACGGACCTCGGACAGCAGACCTCCCGGCAAAGATAAAGGGGGAAGTATAGACCCTCCTCCAAAGAAGGCAGAGTCTGAACCTTTAGCTCCTAAAGTAGAAGATATGAAAACTTCAGATGAACCAGAACCAGGTCAAAGTAAAGTCTCTGAGGAAAAACAAGAAACTGCTTCTTAGATGTAACTCATGGAACGTCTTCATAAACACAGTTGAACAATTGCTGAAAAAATTTCACTTTTCAGTTTTTGGTCTAAAATTCCAAGCAGCTTTTGGTCAAACGTGTTTGCTTTTAAAAGCTTATAAACATTATTTTGGATTTTTAGATGTCAAATGTAGTGTTCTTTATGTACATACAAGATTAAGTGGAGTGCCAGTGTGAGTGCTGTCAAGGCTGTTTTTAAATTAGGACTGTATTCACATTTTACCCTGGTTTACCTTTTTTGTTTTAACACATTTGCACATTTTTGGCCACTGTATTGTATTGACGTATTGCAAGCTAAAACATATTTTCAGATTACTGTGTCAAACAGCAAAATGGATGCTCTCAAAAGGTAATTTGTTGATTTGACCTTCACATTTCTTTGTTTGCCCTTGTCTGTCAAAGAAGAATAGGAAGACATGAAGAAATACTTTTTTGATTTAGTGTTAAACCAGACGTTTAGTCCCTTTTGAGATCATATTTGTAGTTTAACATTTTTTGTCAGAACCTATTCACAAATTTAGTCATGCAGGTTTTACTCAACCAGCCACATATTGTGACTGACTTTTTCCCCAAGGGGGACTCGAACTTACCTTCCACACCAAAGGTGGGGAGTTGCCACTGCACTAATGGGGCCCTTCTTTAGTAAAATGTATACTGCCCCAGTTAATTATTGGCCTGCAAAGTATTTCTAAGATGTTTATAAATATTAAAAATCACTTTCATGCTAAAATCGGATTTGTTTGTAATGTAAATTATATTAAACAACAAATGACTATGAATACTGAACATATTGTTGGTGAAAGAAAATGTAAAATCTGTGATTCAACTTTTAGTTAAAAAAAAAAATCCAACAAGAGTTGTTTGTATATTTTATTTGAACAGAAGTATGGAAGGAAATAACTTGAAATACTATATTATAGTAAATGTTAAAAACCAGGTCTTTTCAGTTCCATGTCAGTTGTAGGCATCTGATTCAGATTAGCAGATGGCCAGCTCAAACTGTGATCTTGAAAGACAAGCTTTATTTTTGCCTCCTATTGATTTAAAATGTCTCCTTAGGTTGTATGTCATTTAGAAACAGATGTGACCCTTCTACACTCCCTGTAGATAAAATTAAATATCCATTTTTAAAACACTGCAAAGTCTGTTTCTCTAAAGACATCGTCGATTTGTTGAGGTCATCATCCCAGCCTTTGTGTTTGAATAATTTATCAAAAGCTATGGTAAATAGTGGTGAGATGAGTGCTGTACATAAGCTTCACTGATGAATAAGATGATTTTTGTAATCAACCATTTGGAGTTTTTCAGGAAAAAACAAACAGACCTGGAAACAAAATGCCCTTGGTCTAATCTTTTAACACCATTTTTGGAAAGTTGAGAAATGTTTTTCTAACTTGTTTAAAAATACAAGCCGTGGACATTAAGTCTGTTCCAGCTGTAGAAACCCCTTTTAATAAAATATTTTTGTATCAACTTGTTTTTAATTTTATAAGTCCTTGACCATTGAACTATTTCTAAAATGTAAAAGTGCACAAGTTCAAATACATGACGCCACAGCACGTCACCGGTTTCTTAGTGTGCAGTGATTTGCCTATAGATATAGATTAAGATTTTATACTGGCTTTGGACTGGTATAAATTACAATGGCTTGTGAGTGGTGTCCTCTGCTGACTAGAACTAAACACTGAATAAAAATTCTCCGGTTATTCTATTCACATCATATGATATTGTAAAGGTCACACAGCAGCTGCAGAAGAATACCTGCTTGATTTCACTTAATAGTATATAGGCTGCTGCTGGAGGAGCTGAAGCCAAAAGTTCACCCAAACAGTGCGTCACAACAGAGTAACCAATCAGGGGCCGTGATTGTAGCTGGCTGCGGATCTGATTGGATCCTTGTGCTATTCTCCCGCCTTCTCCACGGTTAACTTGGTTGTCACTGCCGTGTACTCGACTTGACATCTTGTGTAAAACTAAGCTGCAAACATGGTGCTGAAAGCCGTTTGTGTCCTGAAAGGAGCCGGGGAAACCAGTGGAACTGTATATTTCACACAAGCGGTAAGGCACCTTCCATTCCTATTAATTATAGAGGGATTGTTGCTGTTTGTTTTACACAACCCGCAGAATAATCATGCGTGTGCAAGCAGTGAGGCTAGGTTAGCTAACCCCACCATTCAGAAAACAAAAGTGAATTTTAAAACTATAGTCGGGACATTAACGGTGATTTAGTTTTGCAATGGAAATGTCTACATACATTTGGAAAAGAAGAGGGCTTTTAGGAATGTCTACGATAGTGCATGCTAATTAACCCCATAAGCTAAATGCTTTTCAATCAATCAACCTTTTTGCAAATAACAAGCGCGACCCAATTTACAAATGCATAAACGTGACGACCTTTGGCCATTTGTGGCTTACAATTAGTTAATGATCAATATCTTTAAACGCCTGTTGCATAATTACCATTCATGTTCGCATTGGTTTCTTTTTAGACCACATTACAGATGTGGGTTTCTGTCAATGATTTTTCTACCGTTGATACCAAACGGCTCTATTTTCTAACATTTACGAAAACTAAATTCAAGTATTGTAATCAACAGGGCCTGTCATGCTCGTATCATTTGCTGAGTCACTCCCACGACCCTGTTATCTTGACTTAAAGGAGAAGTACCCGCTTGTTTAAGTGCCAACTGCTTTCACAATTTCCTAGTCTGAGATGAGTGCAATGTCATGAAATATACCAATCTTCACTTCAAAAAGGCATTCTCAAGTTCCCTGTACATTGTCTGGTATTGCTTGAAACTTTTGAAACTTCCTCTTTGTTTGCAATATATTCATGCGTTTGTCTTATGAGCTGGGTGTGCAAATGCAAACATTTTTTTTATTGCCCTATCCCAGTAGCAAACCCCCTGAACCTGAAGTTTGTTGCCGTCACATGTTTTTGACAGCTCTCTTCTGTCCCGTCTGTGTTTTTGTGGTAGGATGAGTCGGCTCCTGTTGAACTTTCTGGAGAAATCAAAGGCCTTACCCCTGGTAAGCATGGTTTTCACGTCCACGCTTTTGGAGACAACACAAACGGTGAGAATCAGTAATATTTACAATTCCAACGAAATTATTTTTTAAATAATAATTAATTAATAATCGATACACTTATGAAACGCTTATTATTTCTTAGGATGCATCAGTGCTGGCCCGCATTTTAACCCTTACAACAAGAATCATGCTGGTCCCACTGATGCAGAAAGGTAAGAAAGCCTATGCCGTATTAGTACCCTGAAGGAAAACTATTTCCCCTAATTTACAGAGAGGACGTTGTGCCTACAGCACATCTCCGGTCAGAACCATCGAGTTATTAACTAAATACCAAACAAGGGGACTGGTCTGATCAGCTGTAGCTGGAGTCTCTGTCCTCTATCTGTGAAAACTCCGCCTCTGTCCTAACTCGAGCACAACTTGGAGCGACTCGGAGCAGTGTGTGTGGGGCAGGCACACACACCAACAGTCACCCGGCTGCACTTTGTGTTTCCCCTTTTAAGATGATGTTTGTGATAATGTTTATGATAATGCAGCGATGTGGGTTTGCCGAGAGCCGTTAAAGGAGAAGCGGTAGCAATGTGTCAAAGACTCGAGGCGATCATAATGTTTTTTTTTACCTGGACAATCATCCCGTGTTATTGCTCAATATTTCAGTTCAACTTTTCATTCATGCCACTGCGTCATCGTCAAAAACAGGTTCCTTGTGGCTGGTTACCGCAGAGACACAGACGTGCTGCAGACCTGACGGCGCTGATGTAAAATTAGGGTCAGGCTTCAAGTTGTACAGTTCTCCTGTATGGCTCAGAACCAACAAATTAACAGTTTTTGGATGATTTAGTGATTACAAAATACAGATAATGAACTGTGGCTTACCTCTTTGGAGTACTGTGCTAAATGCGGTTCATGTAAATTCACATTTTTATTTCTACTAACAGGCATGTAGGAGACCTTGGCAATGTGACCGCAGGAGACGATAACATTGCCAAGATTAACATCACCGATCAGGTCATCAGGCTTAATGGCCCTGACTCTATCATTGGCAGAACTATGGTGGTAAGAATATTTATTTTTATTTATAGACTATTATAATTTGCACAAACGAGCTTTCTAACAGTGATTGGTTAGTGTTTGTTGACAGCTTTATTTAACACCCTCCTCTTTGTTGCTTAGATACACGAGAAGGCCGACGATCTTGGAAAAGGAGGCAACGAGGAAAGTCTTAAAACTGGAAATGCCGGTGGACGTCTGGCCTGTGGGGTCATTGGGATCACTCAGTAAACGGCCTTTAGCATGAGCAGCCAGCACTGAGATCCTTTATTTTTCAACCAACGTAGCTACTTAAGTGACAATGTGTTCTTGGGGAGAGTTGTGATTGTATTAAGTCAAGAGATAAGCCATGTTCATTTGTTCATTCAGTTTTTTTGGGTTTGTATGTCTACCTGTAGGCTATATAGAAACGCACAATTGCAAGCTTCACAATCTCCATTTAATAAAATAACGCATTTCAATACTCTTAACATGTGTTGCATTATTTTCTTTTTAAGATTATTGTTTCATAAATACAAGTGTAAATTAATATAAAAAAATTAGGCTTGTTAGCGAATGACTATATAGAATGTAATCAGATCACGGAAGAGAAAGTTCTAGTTATTCGTACGTTATGTATTTACAAGTGTGTTCCAGAAGAGGGCAGTGTCACATTGACGACCACCTACAACCAACCAGCGCATGCGTGTAGGAAGTCAATTACTTGATATTGAAAAATGTGGAAAGAAGAAAGATTTATCCAGATTCAATAAAGTGTGTGTACAGACGCTTACTTTTGCAAATGACAACAGGTAAGAAGCTGGCGATGTAGTGTATATGAATTAGTCGACTTTATGCTTGGACCACAGGCGAAGGCAAGGGGGTTGTGACATTTTGTGCTATATTCCTGTAAGTAGTGCAGTAGCATATAGACTGTAGTGCCATGGCTTTGAAATCATCATGAACATCTCAAATATCTTATTAGAACCATCCTATTAAATTTTATTAATTTCCGAAAAGCAATTTTGAGCTTTAAATTGAACAGCTGCAGTGCCCAACAGACACAACACTCAAAGGCACTCTTACACTTACAATTTATTCATGCATGTAGCCTATAGCAACTGCATGGCTGGCTGGAAAATCATGCTCTAAAAGCATTTTCTTTTTCACAGCAAAACGTTAAGATTCTCCAGTGCAGTGTGTCAAAAATGAGAACTCAAGCACATGCGTTAATGCCACTCTGAAGCGATCCCCTGGGAACCTGCCGAGTTGGTAGTTTCAATTCAAACAGGGGTTTTTAGGAATCAACGGAAATGCAAATGGAAATGCATCCATATTATGCACAATCTATTAGGGAGGCTTGCTATATGTATGCACTTTGTGTAAGCAAAATCAGGAGGAAGAAACATGTAAGTAAACCTCCAATGCATAAGGAAATGTGTGTTAGTGTAGACAAATGCACTCAGTGAAGGCAAAATGTATGTGAGTGCAAAAGCTGGTATAAATAGCCTCAGAGTGAAGGTGATGAATAATAAGTGAATGAATATGGCTAAGAGTGAGAAAGACAGGCCATGGCAGCGAGGCAGTCCAGCAAAGACTCAAAGGAGACACATGAAGAAAATCACAGCCAACAACAGTAAAAATTCTTCCTACTTTTTCTCATCAGGGGCTGCAGGTTACAGGAGCCTAGAGCAGCAACGATGGGCCATAGGTGGGGTACACCCTTGGACAGCGGTAAGTTGGGGGGTCGACACAGAGACACACACACTGACAGACAATTCACTCTCACATTTATAGTTTATGGAGAGTCACATATATGTCTTTGCACAATAGGAAGAAGTAGGATTACATCAAAATCTCATTGTAACAGAGGTCAAAGTCAAAATCTAAAGTCTAAGTCAAAATTATAACACTTAGCATTACTACAAACAACAGCAAAACCAACAAACACAAAACACACAGCGTTTATTTGGCTTCTAACTGTCACCAAACAAGCCCTAATGGTAAAAGGTAGAGCTGCAGGTATTAAGGCTTTTTGGGGCTAAACAAACCTTTCACATACTTCAATTCTTGTTCTTTTGTGAGACGATAGTACAGTATGTTTAGTAGCCTATGCATTTATATGGAAATTGATATCTCTGTTTACACTGGGTTGGTTTCTGAAGTTCAGGGACCCAATGGTGATGAGCTGTCTTTTTTACCATGTTACATAAGTGTAGAAAATGGTTCCGTGTTGTTATCATGTGTACATTCTGCTTACGTTCCATTTTCTGGTACTCAGAATCTGTGCTGGCCAAAACCTGTGTGGCTACATTTCTTAAGCTCACTAGAAGAGTCTCCCTCAGGGACCCAGCACTAAAACTTAACAGTCTGTATAAGCTTTAATAGCTCTATATGTTATATGCACTAAAACAATGGACTGACAAGGGCTGACCAATGCCTTTTAGGGTTGTTACATACATGCCATATGAGATGACTAACTGAAATATTGGGATAATAATGATGACTGGAAATATCTGGATATGATTTGTGACATATAGTATAAATTATAAATTCAAATTTCTGCAGTCTACAATTTACTAATAAAACTAAACCAGGACTAAACCAGGACTTAACCAGGACTAAACTAAAGGAATCCATCAAAACTGGAGAAGACTATTTTTAAAATATTCTTATATTCTTGCCATACATATTGTTTATTGCAGTAGGGATATTGTGGTCGCTAATCAATATGATGTATTTATATATGATAATAAAATTGAAATATATAGTCCAGCTAAAGCCTTATTTATGGCCATTACAAAAAAAAGTGTCTGTCTTTTCTCCATGATTAATGACTGATATTAGACTATTGGTAACTCTATCCACTCAGGAACACACAAGTCATTATCACAAATTACTATTCTGCTCCAAACACAAATATTGAGCCCTTGTTTTTTAATTCCCATGGGTTTCTCACCATTTTCCCTGAGGTTAAAGTTCACTTTCCGGTCCACCGCCGACCACTGACATTGTAGGAAGTGTTTTCGAGACTTGGAGACATAGGTCAGGGGTGAGATGCCGTAAATGGTGCCTATCCTTTGAGACATGGTTGGTTAGTAGACAGACTAATTACAAGCCCCTGTGACCTCACCTCTGGTCCGTCTGTGTCATGTGATAAAGTTGGACAAAATTCTATATAGTTTTAATTTTAAATGCATGTTTACGTTCTCTCAAAGATGTCTTTATGTTATATAAGTGGATCAGTTAGTGGAAAAATTTTAGCCCAGTGCCTCAGCTGTAGTGTGTTCAGAGGTGACTGTAGAGAACCAAAGGTATATTTAGCACATTTAAACCCTTCTCTCATCCATGGTCAAACAGCAGTCTGGAGTCTGACCTTTGTACTCCACCACCTTCTCAACCACAACTCACTTTTACTTGAGAAGGCCTTCGTTAAATGCAGGAGACAGTGATTGTGTTGTCTGTGAACCTTTACATTGTGTCCCACCTCAAAGCTGTAGTCTGGGAGTTAAATTGTTAAAACATTTAAAAATGCTTGGCTTGTTGAGTTTTACTTAAGTCCCTCCTCTGGTGTCTACAGCAACATCAAATCAGAACTAAAGTATAAAATTGTAGAGCACCGTCAGATAGTAATTTTTAAGCATTTTGATAATAATAATTGGCTTTAAAATCAACTACTTTCAATAAATTACTAACAATATATATTTTATTTGTCTGTTTATTGATTCTCATTTTTTATATTAGCTTTATATAGTTTTTTCTCATACAAACACATAGCTTCAATTTCTTTCTTGCTTCTTCTTTTTTTTTTTATACAAATACTGACTGCAGCCAAAAATATACGCTAGCAAAACATACTCAGTTCTATAAGCATTGCTCTGGGTGTAGTGTTGCAGACAGAAATGATTATTTCATAAATGTGCTTCCCCCTGGATCGACTCCCACCACTTTATGCCCCCCAGCTCCATTCATGGTAGTTTTCCCGCAGACTGTCTCCGGATCCGTTATGTAAATGAATTTCCATTTCAAATGTTATACAAGCAAATATTTAGTGTGGAGAAGGAGGAAGTGCAGTGAACAAGATAAAGGCTGGAAAGCAGTTTGTTGAACCAGTCATCTTCAGTTGATGTTGTTATAGCTGGCTGTGAAGGGTGTGTCAGAGCTGAGCTGTACTTACTGTTCTGGTACGTATAAGCAGTGAAATAAACACTTAGGTTCACTTAGATTATTTTGATACTTCATGCATGGCTACTGTATGGCTAGGCAATATAACGTATTTACACTTATATTAGTTGTTGAGTTTTACTTATATCCCTCCCCTGGTCTTTACAGTAACATCAAAGCAGAGTTTGAGTCTGCCAGACCTCTCAGAACTCCACCACTGTTGGTCAAACTCTGGTGTGATGTTGCTGTACAGGTAAGGGGAGGGACTAAAGTAATAATAATAATAATAATAATTGTGACAGATACTTCTTTACATCAGGTTCAGATTTCTTATTTTAGCACATCTTTTGGATCTTTAATATCTAAACAGCCGTGTTTCTCAGCCCCAGTTCACTTTTTTATACCAAGTACCCTCAAATTTAATATTCCTTCCCTATTACATGTAAAGGCCTTGCATGTGTCCATGAGTTTTCCATTGAAGCCTCTAGAGTGTGTGAGAAGTGTTGCTCAGGTGTTAAGTGCTCTGTGGTTCTCAGTGCACTGCAGATCACTGTGAACTCTGGTCCTGTGAAGGCTGGAGTAAAGACTGGGGGAAGGGTGTGACATGAAGACAGTGGAGCAGGGACATTGCATTTATACTCCAGCACAGTCAAAATTGAAATTATTTATTCATTGGCAATCCCACGGAGATGTTAGGGTCTATATGCTATTTTCGACCAAATAATGGAGGCAGTCTGTGAATCCCAGTATTGCAATGATAAAATGATTCCATTATATACAAGCTATGAAGTCTGTTGAATACCCAATGCAAAATGAAGTGCTCATTCAATCCAACAGTTGAATCTATGTGTGAAAGAAAAGAGAAACCATTGTAGTTGACCATACAGTCACCAGTAACTAACATTTAGGGCTATTTGATTGAGTGGACCAATAAAGAGACAGATAGAGTACAGTGATCTAGCCAAGCCAGTGTACTCTTTGTGATAGTAAATGAGAGAGGGTGGCATCATGAAGGGCATCTGGTGTAAAACCTGTGCCAATTCAATGGACACTAGAAGACTCAGGGAAAGCCAAAACAAATAATAATTACCTGGTATGTTCCACAGCGTTACATTTGCTAGACACCAATTAACTTTTTTAATTGGTGTATCTGGAGTGGCCTGAGGAGAAGACATCACCTCCAATTACTCGGAAAGGTTATCTGTGATAATATTTTAAGATTATGAACCAGAATATCATTATTGGACATTAAATTCTACCGTTCATTTGCAGACTATACTAGTCATGTATTATGGTACAAATGTGGTTCAGACCTGGTTTTAGACCTGATTTGGACCTAGTTTAGACCAGGTTTAATAGGAGCCAGTAAACTATCACTATAACCTATTATTTTGTACTTTAGCAGACTGGAATAACCGTGTATAATAATATTTTTATGGGAAAATGAATGTGGTTTAGGCATTTTTTAGTCCTGATTAAGTATGATTGTATGACATATTAACTTAACTTAAAATTAGCCAACCACACTAGACCCAAATTATGATCATTTTGTGCAAATACTGTTTATTAAGTTTGGAACCTGCTGTTTGTGCTGTTTAAGTGGATCAATGGTTGCTCATTAGCTGTGACCATGAAACCACTTTCATGCTTCATTAGTGGCTCGGGTCTTTGCTCGATTGATCAGCAAAACAACACAAAAACAGACCATTCAAAAGGCCATGACCCTAAACAGAAACAAACTATGTGTAATCAGGGAGGCTTTTTTCTACATCATCCACTCTGCGGTCAGACTGGTCACGAGAAATGCAATCTTCAGACATGCCTTCTGTTGTGTTTTTGTTACATAATGAAAACAAATATGGCTAATCTTCTCTATCTGGGCTTAATAGAAATCAATAAAGGACTGAATCAATAATACAGAGGGTTGGTTAAGAACATTGTAATTAGAAAGAATGATACAGTCATATAAAGGCTGTGTTCTCTAAATATGGATAAATTATTATTAATAGCAATGAATGTAAAGACTAAAAACTCTACACAATTGTTCTTTATGTACTTTATGTAGATGAGCGCTCGCACAAGTCGGAACAAATCGGAAACTCGGGCAAGACGGACCTGCCTGAGTTCCCCCGTTGACATCATTAGCATCATTAGCATCATTAGCCTATAGTAGCAACATGTTACATTTAGTTTACCAACCGTTATATGTACCAACGAGTTTGTTTAAGTTTATTGTCTTTAATTTCAGCTAAAATTGTTGTTTGTTAAGCCAACTGAAGTTATCTGAATGTTCCCAGTTTCCGAGATGAAACACATGACTTTGTTCCTAGTTCCCGAGGACCACATGAACGCAGCATAATTAACATGATTGATAGATGCACCAGCCCCCCAACATTACTTTGATGCTTGACAAACAACATTACAACAAAATCATTAATTTGAATTGTGTGGTTTATTGCAGCCAGTTTCTTTCCCTAAAATTAAATGTGCCTCATTATGAAAGCTTGACTATGCTTAATATCTCAATTTCTCCCTAACTGTTGAATTACCCAAAAGAAAATTGAGAGCTTATTATCTTCCCACTGCCTTTGTGGGAAATTGCACAGTTAGTGGAGTAGATTTCAAGGTTTTAAATATGCTGCAGTAAAAACAAGTAATATTTTGTATATTTTTTTGTTACACCGATTACTCTCCATCTTGTTTGTGTGTAGCTGTGTCCCAGTAACATCTCGATCTCCTGTGCTGAAAGGGTCACCTCAGTCCAAAAATGCTGCCAACACCAGAAAACAGCACAACACATCGGCCATGTTTTTAAATAGCAGAGAGGAACAGACAGTGTTTTGCTGAGGTGCAAGTCAGGTCAGGACAACCAGCTTCAGCTGAACAGAACAATATCTTCTACTTAAAGTTTCCCAGAGCTTCATGTTAATGGTGAGGTGTGTTTGCAGGTCTTATGTGTGTGTATTGTCTAGGAAGCCATTTAGTTTAGACCTAGTTAGCTTAGTCTTGCCTGGACCTGATCTGGTTAAGTCCTGGGTTAGAAATGATTTAGTCCAAGTTTAATCCAGATTTAGTTTTGGTATAGACCCGATATAGTGCTGGTTTAGACTTGATTGAGTCCTAGTATAGGCTGGTTTAGACTTGATTGAGTCCTAGTATAGTGCTGGTTTAGACTTGATTGAGTCCTAGTATAGTGCTGGTTTAGAACTGATTGAGTCCTAGTATAGTGCTGGTTTAGATCTGATTGAGTCCTAGTATAGTGCTGGTTTAGAACTGATTGAGTGCTAGTATAGTGCTGGTTTAGATCTGATTGAGTCCTAGTATAGTGCTGGTTTAGAACTGATTGAGTGCTAGTATAGTGCTGGTTTAGACTTGATTGAGTCCTAGTATAGTGCTGGTTTAGATCTGATTGAGTCCTAGTATAGTGCTGGTTTAGACCTGATTGAGTCCCAGTATAGTGCTGGTTTAGACGTGATGTAGTTCTGGTTTAATCCTAATTTAGACTTGGTTTAGTACTAGTATTCCCCTATCAACCCTTCCTAGTCGTGTGTGTGTGTGTCTCAGTATCTCTCTCAGTGGGTGGTAACAGTTAAAACTCCTCCATTTGCTTGGATTACTCCTCCACTCAGTCCTGTAAAAGCAGCCATCAGCCCGTCATTTTTTAGAGCTATATCTGATGCTCTAATCCTGTCTTCCCTCTCCCCCGTCGCTTCCCACAATCAACCTCATAACCTTGTCTCCACTTTTCTTCTTCCCTCCATTCGTTTTTTGCTGGCGTTGTCAACATTCAGCTGAAGTAGCTAAAACTTAGTGGTTCGAGCAGCAGCGGTGTGTAGAGAAAAAAATCTGGGATGTTCTTGTGCTGTCTGACAAATTCAATTCAAACCTGCTGCGTTGTGCATATTTTGTGACAGTTAGGGAGAGCACAGATTTAAAACATGCTCCCACATTATTACAGTTAATACAAAAAAAAACACCCAAAAAACATTAAGAACTTTATCAGATACACCATGTTGACTGTACATGTTTTTTTGATTCTTTGTGTTTTTATAGATACTAGAAGCCTATTATTGGTCAAATAGAGACGTGTTTGATCATAAACTGTAATAATTATAATCTCTTCATATTCACACTCACATTTTATCTCTGTTTATTGTGTGAATATTGTATTAAGTTAAATGTAGAGCACTGTAGTAAGACCGTGTTTAGCTCTGGCTTGACCTGTTCTTTCTGCATGGGAGATATTACAATCAAGCCATAAAACCTATTTCATTGTTATTATTTTTATTATTATATATTATTTATTTTGTTGTTAGTGTTATGCAGATTATCCGATAAACATTAGCATATCTTTTGATACGATGCTGCTTAAATTTTAGCTAATGTCTGTGATATAATGTGTAGATATTACATAGAAAAGCTGTGTTTCTGGGCTGTGTAAGTAATAGATGTAGCAGTCTGCTGGAGACTGTGAGGTGTTGTTATGTGCGAGCAGCCATCGCTAAGCCTCGCTTCAACATCATCAGTCCCTTCACTTCCTGTCTCAGTTCTGTCTTTTACACCAGCTACCTTTCATTTCACTATAAACTGAACACATCTTCTGACATGTGATTATTTGTACAATTCTGCTTTACATTTCCCATCTCTAAACACTATCAAATGTTATGTTATGTGTAGCCTGATAACATGGCTGAAGATTACAGTTGAATGCCATATGGAAAGTACTATACATATGGAGGATAGATAAGCCTTTATAGTCTTCATATCTGATTGACTGTGAGCTTGTTTTGCCTGCCAGATATTCCTGCCAAGTGATGAGTCCATATCTTCCATATTTTTCAAAAATCATTTATTCCCTGCATTGCTGTAGGTCTGTGGGCTCCTGTTTGAATATTTTAGCTTTTTTGTGGCTTTGTATTTATTTGTTGTTGACTTATGGGGACAATTCCTACTTGTATTCTCTATCATCCCACACTAGAGGCAGTTTAAAGGATTACAAAATGAATAGTGAATAGTTTAGAAATGTCAAAATCCTTGGCTTTGGGCCGATAAAGGCTTTAGCACAATGCCCTGGCACACAAATCAACTGTGCTTACACTTGGGCCAATTCCTAAGGAGCATTTTGTGTTATTATTATTATTGCACATGAATATTCAGCGGTTTAATCACACAACACATGGTCATTCAGACTCCAGCAATGTTTTCTTAGTAAGTAAACTTTATTTTATTGTATGCTTTTAAATTGTGTAAATAATTGAGTTGTGCAATGACAATTTAGTGTGGTGTTATTTTAAGATATGATCAATAAAAACGTAAAGTAGACTAGTTGTGGTTTAGACCTGGTACGTTTAGTCTATTTTACTTACTTTTCTGCTGCCCTAGTACGTTGTAATGGACTGCTGCATTGTATCATGCACAGTGAGGGGTAGACTACAGTTGCCAATTTATCTTTCTTATTGGTTTGTTTCCATATGCGTTTCATAATGGCCTCATAAATATGGACATTTAGATGCATGGGCTGCAATACCTTGGAGAATATAATTGCATACGTGAAGCTAATAAAGTGCATCTTCATTGACTGTATTATTTCTATTCAAACCATAAACAGAGAGGTAGTTTATTTTCTACTAAAAAAAATAATTATGTAACTATAGGTCACACAGTTACCCCCTGGGGAAAAGCCCAAAATAGGGCAATGGTATTCTATATTCACTGTTTTAAAACACAGGTGATTACCTCTACTTTATGAATATGTATTAGATTTATAGCTTTTGGCAACCAGATGTCTGCTGCATGACCTTGTAGTGCAACAGAGGCTCATCATCCACATACACTCAACTGGATGCAAATTTCATACTTAAAACCCAGCACAGCTTTTATATTTGTGGGTTCAGATTAATTAATGTACCATCCACCTGCCTAGCATATAATCCATAAAAAACAGGATTGGCTGAGCCTTAATAACTATTGTTGTTGTGTTACGTCAATTAGTTTATACTCTGTGGGTGTACATACGGGGGTACTCTATCATCTTGTACCTTCTCTTTCCTTTCAGCTTTTCACTTCTGGGCTCACCATAGCAAATCATCCGCCTCCAAGCATGTACTGATTTGCTTGTTGATTTGGCATTGATTTTATGCTCTCTATTTACTAGGCTTGGGACTGGCACAGGTATTACATTGGCTTGTGATTCCCATGTAAACTAAATTTGTGTACTTTACCAAAATAAGTCATATATATATATTTCCCATCTATCATGACAAACCGGGGCTGTCCATCACTGTGTGTCATTTGATGCAGGTTCTTGTTAAATAGTGTCATATTTATAATAATGGGATGTAGGCTAACACCTGATGCCTGTATGCTGTGAGATGGACTGTCAGTCAAATATGTATCAGATTAATGAGTGTCGATGCCATTTATTTTCCAACCTGCTGTATGACTATGTCCCTGTGTGCATTCAACACTTGCATTTGTGTGTGTGGCCAGATAGCATTGTGCCTGATGTTAATGGGAAATGTAATAGTGCCAGACAGGGATTTGCTGATATGACCCTAAGCAGTATAAAACTCAGAACTGTCTCGTAATGTGACTCTAAAAGAAAGGTATCAGGCCAGAAGGGATACTATCCCAGCAGCATACATTATTCATTAGCTCTACTTCGCATGGCTGCTGATCATGATTTTATCAAACCTGGCAATGTGGGCGTGTGGGGGGAGCGCCAGGATCCAGACTGCATATCTTCATTGTCTGCCATTTCAGTACACTATGAATGTCAATATGATATTTTAGCAGAGATTTCAAATACTATGTGCCATTTTTACATATATTTCCTCCCCTAGCACCTGTCCCATGATAACATCTGATAAAGAAGACTTAAAGGTGGAGTCAGGTGTGTAGCGGAGCAGGGCAACAACAAAAAACAGCTACACTTACAGACCAGCAAGCAGATATGATGTATTTATTCAACAGAAAACAAGTCTTTGATATTCATTTACATCTCCCTCACTGTGATAACTCCCTTGACATCGGCAACAATAAACAATAAGAGTGTTCATCTTACAATATCCACACTGCAGATGGTGCAAAGAGAAAAGAAAGCCCAGACATCCTGATTTTTTTGTTGTTCATTCTCATCTTACATAACATCCTCCACCTGCTGTGAGTTATTCTTACCTCTTCTTGTCTTTCCTGACACAGTGGCAGCCCTCAAATGCTGTTACGAACACTAAACCGGTTCCACAACACTTTCTCTGGATAATCCTATTTAGGACTGTACAATATATGTGAGAAAGTGTTATCGTAATATCAGCAAAAGTAATATTTGTGTCATACAAAACTAAATCTTCTCAATAATCATGGGACGATATTGATTTTTTTAATGTAAGCTGAAAGTAATATTTTTTATGCATAGTTTTTTTGCCTGTGGGCCAATATCACCTGAACGGTTCCTAGTAAAGCCTTAAGGGCAAATAAATGATGATTATTCCAATGAACGATTAATAATATAAAAAATCAAAACAATAAATAAATTGTCAGTGTTTTTATTACGGTAAATTATATTATTATATATTGTCCCATTCTTACATCTGACAGAAATTTCCACTCAAAGTAAAAAAATAAAAAATAAAATGTGTTATCATTATGCCTCGATTCATTGTCTTGGTTGATTTAGTCCTGGTATGGTCCTTTGTATGGTCCTAACCCTAACCCTAACCCTAACACCCTAACCCTAACCCTAACCCTTCTGGCTTAATTTTGGTTGGGTCTTGGTTTAGGATTTTGCTTTACTTCCATATATCGCAGGTCATATCATTATCACAACACTCAACATAGTTATCACATATTATATAATGTGTTTTTCTAATAGTGTGCTGCTCTAACCTTATTACAAGCTAATAAGTTAATGTTTGGGTATCAGCGTGGGAAGTCTGGCTCACTTCTGCCTGGATTGGTTATTTCCTGTTTCAGCTGCAGCTCCCGGCAGGACATGACCCTTTTCCAGACCACTATTAGATAACACTAAAAGGGGACACTAAAACAGAGAGGAAGGCAATTGTAGTTAGATGAGGCAGTGGAAGACAATCAGACACTCAGGAGACTGTGTTGGGGCATTGTCTAGAACAGGGGTGGGCAAACTGCGGCCCGGGGGCCACATGCGGCCCTTTGGTCTTTTTAATCTGGCCCGCCAAGCATTTTCTCATGTTTTAAATGATCAAATATTGCCAGTTTATCTCTCACATTGTTATAACCTGCAGTAACCAGTTAACTCCACATCAACATATTTTTTCACTGAGGTCTGATCGAAGGCTGTGTGTCTCATTTGTCAGAAATTGTTGCTGTTTACAAAGAATATAA
The DNA here is from genome assembly GCA_036025475.1 of Philypnodon macrostomus. NCBI lineage: Eukaryota > Metazoa > Chordata > Actinopteri > Gobiiformes > Eleotridae > Philypnodon > Philypnodon macrostomus. The sequence goes on from JAVQKC010035870.1 coordinate 26,200, forward strand.
TATCAGCCGGCCCACTTGGCACATTTTTAAACCCCATGTGGCCTTTGAGTCAAAAAGTTTGCCCACCCCTGGTATAGAGAAAGGTGTTGAAATGTCACATGTGCCTGGGGGGCAAGGGTGTAGGTCTATTTTAGGCACTAAACCAGGACTTAACCAGGACTAAAGCAGTTCTAAACCGGAGGTAGGTGTCGGGGGTAACCAGAGCCACATCAGTAAAGCAAGACTAAACTAGGACTAAACTAAACCTGAACCAGGGCAAAACTCAGGACTAAACCAGAGATAGGTGTAACCCAATTTCCCCATTGTGGGACTAATAAAGGTTTTTGCTCTTCTTCTAAACCAGTGCTACATCAGATCAGAAAGTATAAACTAGGTATAAACTATGACAAAAAAGGTCTAACCAGGACTTCACTAGGGCTAAATCAGATAGAAATGTAAAGCTGGACAAAACCAGGACTAAACTGTCTAACAAAGTCTAAACATATTTAAAAGGTCTGAATCAGGGCTAAACTATAACTAAACCTGAGATAGTTGGGTAAAGGAGGACTAAACCAGGCAGGGCTACACAGGCTAAACATATAAACTAGGTCTAAACCAGGACAAAACTATATCCAGGACTTAACCAGACTTAATTCCAACCAGGACTAAAATCGGGCTACATATTGGCTAACATGTTTAAACCAGGATTAAAGCAGGGCTATAAGTGTGAAGCAGGACTGCACACAACACGAGCCACACCAGGGTTAAACAGGTCTAAATGAGCACTTAACCTGGGTCTGAACAAGGACTATTCCAGAGTTAAATGAGGACTAAAACAGGGCTCAACTAAACTAGGTATAAATCTAAATCCCAGTGATGTCCCTGCCTGGGGGTAAAAGCATTGACATTGTTGTGGTTCCTTGGACGGTCTCCTGTCTGTGCTCTGTTCCCAGCGGAGAGCCTTTGTTGAAGAGATCTGTTACCTTCACTCCCCTTTGTCCTGACATGTTTACATCCACAAATGTCACACACATTCTCTCAAACAGTGGGTATTTCAACAGCAGCTTTACTGGGGGAAGAATAGAATCAATAGAGTATTTTTTGTATGCATTTGCCCTTATTTTTTGAATTTTTGATTTTTTTTTGACTGATCCTTGTTAAGTGGGTTGTCCAAGCAAAATATTTGTTATTTTTTCATTAGGGTCAATAGCCAAGTAGTTGAGAACATAGACAACCTTTCTCTATCACATTCACTAACTAGGGGCAATTTAGAGCCACAAATGGTCCTGACATGCATACATTTCAATAGTAGGAGCAGTACAGTACACCGAGATAACTCACAGTATCACACAGAACAGGACACTTAAGCATCTAATGATTCTTTAATTATATATATATTCTTCTTATATTATTATATTATATTATTATTTTCAACAGTGGACTCCCCATGCTAGATGAAAGTAAGAATAGCAAAGGGTACATCTGATAAATCTCTCATTTCTGTGTGTCTGAATTATAAAAAAGACATACGTAAGTAATATTAGACCATCTTGGGCTCACCTTAGGCCAGATCTGTCCAGTTATTATGATTTTTTAATCAAGATGAGACTTGGTAAGTAAAAATGAAGAAGACTATATTTCTGAAAAGCCACTGAATACAGCTTGTACAAATATTGTATGTACATAGTCTATATCTTCTATTTTTTGGTCAGATTTGATATATTTGGCATCCGGTGTGGCCATGCATGTAAATAATCTGCATAATTCTGAAAGCTATTTACCTAACAGCATGTCTTAAACCCCCTAAAACATTTGCAGACTATAGTATGCTCAACATTTATTGCTTCTCCTCCACCATACACACAATATTGTTTGCACTTGTCCGATAACATCTTTCCTTCTCCACTGTGCACTATCTTTCTTTGTTTTTCTTGTTCTAGACCTAAATTAAAAAGAGGGACTGGGACATATGAAGGCTTAAAAGCACAGAAGCCACAGAATCGCCCAGTACAGTAGCAGCACACATGCTGGCAGTCAATTGGCAAGTCGGGGGAGGTGAAATTGAAGAGTAGAAGAAGAGGGAGGAGGGTGAGTGGGCGGGGTTTAGCTCCAGCAGCACACACAGCCTCTTCACAAGCTTCAGTCTGGTCTGAGGCATGACGAAGGCAGCATGTGTCACTATGCACTGTAGAAGTCTGTGTATGCATAGAGTGGAAGACCGCGGAGACTGGGATAGTATCACTGAGGATTCCCTTGTTTGATCCTAGGCTGGACGCATGCTGACTGCCTGTTCATCATCACCACGGTTACAACAGTTACTGTTACATTGGGAAGACCGCAGCCAGAGACAAACAGGTAAATTAAGATATCTATATAGATACTTGATTTTGATTACATTTATAGACCCACTATGCAATCATCACTTTGAGATGAATGGATTTGAAGGATAGTGTGTTTAATTTGATGTTACTTAATAAAGATCTGTTCAAGGGAGCATCAAAATACAAGTGTAGTAGTAGTTCATTTATAGGCTGGTATTACAGAGTTGGCTCTTAGCCTGTACAATGAATGGGATCTTGTGTGTTCAGTGTATCCAGTGGGGGATGATCGGTTTACTGTAAAATGTGCATCTATAGTGAGCATGCATTATTGGCACATACAAAATCTTAATGTTGCTATTCACCGCCTGTAAGTCTGGCCCTTTTTACATTGCTATTACATAGTAGGCTATGCAACTTTATTGGCTCTCATACAGTGCATTGTTCATTTATCAAGATGCACTGTACAAAGCATTGCCCACATTTCTCTTTTGATTCAGCATGGTGGATGAAAGGGCTCTATAAATCATTAATGCTCTCCCTTGGCCAGTGCTTGGCTTTTTACTTGAGCGATAACAAAATACCTTAACAGCCCTCTGGACCTGTGCACCTGGCTTTTGCCTATCGGTACAATAAAGCGCAAAGGGCACACAGCTTTGCATACCAGTACAGAGTTTTATTGTATGTTTTCCGCTCTCCACGTGAGGGACATTTTGTTAGATAATGTGAGATAACCTAGTGTGGAAGTTATAGCTCAAAAGGCAGAATAGGATCAAATAAGCTAGGCAAAATATTGAAAGTAGTTGAAGTACTTTAGTAGTTTAGTTTAGTAGTAAGTAGTTTAAAATAACTATTAGCATACTATTTAGCATTAGTATTATTTAAGGATTGTTACTAGTTATTTTATCATTTACAATTACAAAGCAGTTAAGGTTAGTTAAGTTATATGCTTAAGTAAAACAATTCAAATCTGTAAACATCAGTGCTGCACTATCTACACTTCATTTCATTATTAGATTGTTGTTAATTACATGTTTATTAAGGCTTTATTACTGCTTAATAGTAGTGAGCTATTTTAAAGCGTTACCATGAAGGTTCATAATGACCGCTTAAGGCCATCAAAGAGAATCAAAGCCAAAGTAATGACAAGGTAATGGATGTACGCAAGCAAAGTGGCAGTCTTGTTCGATAGTCTCCTTGTAGCATCTGTCACTCAAGTGTGTGTATGCCGGCTGCTAGCTCTCAGCTGTGCTCAGGGTCATCTCCAGACATCCAGACAGACCAGGATTTAGAAGAGGTCAACGGACACATAGTCTCTGCTGTCCCTTTCTCTAATGGCACTTTTATGTTTGAAACGAGAAGGAGAGACATTTCAGAGCTCCTAGTGTTACAGGTATCATGTGTGTTGTGTCTGCTACCTTGTATTTCTGAAAATAATGAGTAATACCAAGTACTTTCCGTTTGTCACTTTCTATCCTTTGCCATATCTCCTTTTTCCTACGTTTGACTGCTTTGCTGCTACCTATGAAGAAGTTGGATATTGGCAGGAGGTTTTGAGGTAGTGATCCGTGAAGGGATTTATAGTGGCAGATAAAAATTGCTGTTTGTGTGTGTATATATATATATGTGTGTGTTAGTGAAAGCCTTTTCCGTTATTTTTATTTGACAAAGACCTTGCAAAAGCCTCGGCCACTCTGAAAAGAGGAGGGAAGCCATTATCTCATACACGCTGCTTAACCAGGTGTGTTCCTGTGTGTAGAGGTACAGCCATGTGCTGTTGAGGGTAAGCTAATATCATGTGTGAGCGTGAAGGGAGGGGGATGGGGTGCTGCTAAGTGTACCCTATGGGTGTGTGTGTTTGTATTGTGTATGTGTTTGCACAAACTGACCCAGATTGATACACACTGCTTCACTGCTAAGTCAGCTTACCTATAGATTAAAGGACTTACAGCATATGATGGGAGTTTGACCTCTGAACTGCATTACTATTGTTAGTGTGTATGATGTATTTCTAATATTCAGTGGTCTGTAGATATAGTTTATTTTGTGACAATATGAAACAGCTTATAATGTTATTTACAGGAAATAGTAACTAAATATCATTATGACATTAGCACCAAATCAGTTTAGTAATTCATTTGTCTGCTTTTATTTTGAGGATATTTTTCTGTAATGCAAGGGTAGTTTTTATTTTTAGTTATTGCAAAATGAACTAGAAAGCACTCTTAGACCTCCGCCAAGGCAGCTCCTTTCCACAGATCAATCCCAAAATCTAAGCAACAGTTCCTCATGTCATTCCTCAACTTCCCTGAAAATTTCATCCTATTTGTTATTACTTCTTGTTCAGGACTATTGCTAACAGAGAGACAAACAAACCTACCAACAGTAATGAAAAGATGCTTAATGTGGTCACATTAAACTAAAAATTCCAACAATAAAACAATATAATTAGGTTCATCATCTTAAATATTATTACTCAGCTGAAGCTTAGCACACAGACCCTTGCCTCTTCACTAGACAATGATAAGGAGCTCTTTTGACCTTGTGGCCCTCTCACTGGATCATAGTAAACGCTTTGATTAGCATGTGGCTGCCATGATAAACGGAGGATGCAATTAACATGAGAAGGATCATCTCTCTCTTACTCTGCTCTGGTCTTTCAAGCATTTTTAGTGCTTCAAATCCTCCTCAGAGGTCCACTTATTTCTGCTGTTAGGCAAATATGAGCCTTATCTACACCCCGGTCCTCCCCACATGCAATCAAGCTGTTTAAATGTTTGTGTTACACTGTGGGACTTACCTCTTTATCTGTCCGTCAGTTAGGATTCAACTTCCTCTATATGTGTATTTAGGGTTACCCAAGACAGGAACCCCCAATGTTGTGACTGTGCAAAATTTGTACTTTTACATGACTTTTCAGTAGGAACACAAATCCTGTCAAATTGTCATTGCAGTAAATAATTATAAAAATAAAATAAAAAAAAATAAAATAAAATAAAATGAAAAAAAAAAATAAAAAATAAAAAATAAAATAAAAAATAAACCATAAAAATGGCAAAAATATCACAACTGGCTATATTTGTATACCCTTAATAATTTTCAATTTGAATCAATGAAGAGAATTAGCGCTAGACTAACTAGTCATAACTAAAGCTTGCTTTGACAGACATGATTGCGACAATGACATCAACAACATACAAATCTGTGACATATGCATCCCTATGAATGATTATAAATATAGAATTATGAAGCTCGCATGCCTTGAATAACCTTTATTAGCCTGTGTTTCTTTTTCGTTTTTGGTAGTTATTCCTTGTGTCACGTCGTCCAGAACTATTAGGCAACACAAAAGCAGTGGAATTAGCCTTTGCATGCAAACATTATGTCACAACAGACGTGTTTGCTTATGTGCGTCGATTTGTAATGTGACTTGTCTGGTTGAGCAGGACTGAGTGTTAAATGGGAGTGTGCTAAATTAGGTGAATACTACTATCTCTCTTTTGGGTCTCTTGACATCCACCTCCTGATGGGAAAAAGGAGATGAAGATGAGTATGATGATGGAGAAGGGGATGCCTCTAATTTGGTGTTGAGGGGAGGAGGGGGAGGGGCAGGGGGCTGTGATGAGAGCGTGTCCTGGTTCATTTCCTTTCTTTTGTCTATTTAGTGTCTGCAGATGTGTAGGTTGTGTTCACATTCTACAAATTGAAGATGTCAAAGGCAAGGGCCAGTCATATTTAAATGAATGTCCAAACAGCTAATCCAGCAATATTGAAACTAGGGGTGGGTGATATGGAGATAAATCTTTATGATATGAAGTTATGACCTGAGAAGATTGTTGAATCGTGATGTAGTGCATTAATTTATGAATCGAGCTCTTCACTGTCATTTTTACTGTAACAATGCCAGTGTTCATATCAAAAAAGGATTGTGCTAAGTATTATGATGAACACTGGATTGGAAGTACATTGAATTTGAAGTTTAAAAAGGTTTTATGAAGCAGTAGGCTTCTTTACCATATCACCCTAATTGAAACTGATCAGTTATGTTAGTGATTGCCTTCATGAACTAAAAATGTTCTGGCTTAACGCCTTGTTAACTGGCCGAGGCGTATAACTTTGCAACTTTGCTTGGCTCTATAGTAAAAACACCCTTTTAAATCAACGTTGGCTGACAGCGACAACTTTGAACTTAATGACAGTTTTGTTTCATGTCGATAGGCCCAGTAATTGCAGATTTATTAACAACAAAACATCTGCACATTAACAAGGGGTCAGGGTCAGATTCTACCATAGATAGTGCCTGCCTTGAGCTCAATTAAAGTAGACACAGCCTACTGTATTTAGTCTCTAGTGATGAATTGGAGAAGTCCCCTGCTTCCTTCCTTCCTTCACTCCCTTTCCTTTGTCTTGTCTCTATTTTGCACCATCATTCCTCTTTCCTTCCCTTCTCCTTGTGACAGCAGCACCATCGCTGTCATGTCTGCCCATTATCTGTGATCAGTGTAGCGTCTCGGCCCACACAGCGGCTGCTAGGACTGATGATGTGTAAAACAACAGGGCTGAGTGTGCATGAATCTACATAAAACAGTTCAGGTTACATTTGAATAGTTCATTTGCAAAAACAAATAACCAACATTAGTATTACTGATGAAATTATGCATCAATGGTTTATGCATGTGTAGTTTGAATCTTAGTCTTAGTTTGTTCATCAACTTAAATCAAGACACAAATAGGACACAAGAAGCCAATGGATTTACATCTAACACATATCATACAGTATAGTGTCTAGTGTTTGCTCTACAGTAGTTTTATTATGGCCTTTCAAAACTAACATTGAAAAGTTAGTAGAACTAGAACCCATCCAGTGTTAGTGTGTCACGCCACACCTTTGAGAATTAGTTTTTTTTATTATAGCACTATCAATCCGTTATTATACATTTGTTTACATAATTGGTCTTGGACACAGAAGACACCAAACCTATGATCTTGTTAATGAAACTATAATATTGTTAATAAAACTATAATATTGTTAATAAAACTGATCTTGTTAATAAAACTATAATATTGTTAATAAAGCTATAATCTTGTTAATAAAACTATGTTCATACAAATAATAACAGCTGATCTTGGTCCTCATTCACCTTGGTCATGATTGACTATATTATAGTCTTAAAATCTTAAATTGAGCAGAGATGCCTGAACATAAAAAGACCTGAAAGTGTAAATACAGTGTTGTGTGTGGCTGCTGTGCGTCTGTGTGAAGTGCTGAGTATGGACTTCAGAGGGGAATTACTTTGGCAGTCTTTAAAGATTGTGTTTATGTGGTGTTTGCACCGGGGCACTTGGACTTCCTCTCTCGCATCTTCTTTATCTCTCCTTTGAAATCTTTACAATCCCAGTTGTGCTTTACTGTTTCAGTCCTTCCTCCATCCTTTTGCTTCTCTTTATCTGTAGCCTTCTGACCCACATGCTGCTCTTACCATAAAGACTTGACCGACTCATCACTGTAGTGTAGTCTCATTTTATGCACGTTCTTGCTTTCTGACCTGGAAGTAACATAGTCAAAGCTGTCTCAAAGGCTCTGAAGCATTTCTGGAGTATGCGTGTGCTAAATACAGTATATTGGCCTATATGTGCAAAATTGCATAAATCTGTTCACTTATGGATTAAGTTTCTTTGGGGAAGGGCCCCTATTGTGAAATGCTCTTATAGGGTTTCTATGTTTTGTTATTGTCCTGTTGTGCATTAGCTCTTAGGGCACGTGAATGTGTGTTTGTGTGGTCAGATTGCCTTTGTCCTTTCGCCTCAGGCCTGCACTCAGATGTCAGTGTGTGTCGTGTGCTTATACAGGTCACTAATGCACTGAAAGGGGGAGCTCTATTCAACATAGCCACTCAAAGCCCAAACAACAAGCCCAGGCTAGACTAGAATGTGTGGATGAGATTGACTCCCATGAAATGGACCCATTGACCTAGATCAAACTTTGAAAACTGAACTACATCCTTCTATGTCTTGGTCATGTTTCATCAAGACATCTTTAACAATTGGCAGAATAGTCTCTATTCCCTAAACAAGGGCTGGGATGTTTACAGAAGGAAAACTTGATAAGATAATGTTACCAGAAGATTTCTCTTTGATTACAGAATCTACAGAAATGCATTGAGACCCAATTACCTGTTCACAAGCTCAAATAACTAATCAGCCCCATCACATCCCATCAAGCCAATGGATTTAGTCATGCACATAATTATGTTCAAGACAAACGTGCTGGTGTTCTGACCTTCATCAGAAGAAGGAAGAAAGGGATTTGATCATGGCATTGCTATTGGTTGTTGGCACTGTCACATACAATCATGTCTAGGGTTTATAGGGAATGGTTTGATAAAGATAAACTATCCAGTGAGTGGCACTTCTGTGGGAGAAAATGCCTTGTTGATGCTAGAGGGCTGAAGCCGATGTATGTAGGTATCAAGGTTTCAAAAAGACTATCAAAAGGACAAAAGATGAAGCAGGTGAGCTACAGCAGGGCACTCCGAGTGTCACTTTATTAGGTTCATGGTCTACCTAATAAAGTGACCAGCGTGATTAGATTTCTAATGTTTTAAGGCAGTGTTGTTGTTTTTATGTGGAACATTTTCATAGTCACAGCAGGATCGGCTAGTGACTAGTAATGCAACAATGATGGGTGTGGGTTTACTGGCATTCTGAGACATTGTCACTCCTCTCTCTGAGTACAAAACACTGGTCTTAAAAGGTAATGTAACATAGAAGGAGATTGTAGGAAGACATTTCTTATGAGTTAAACTTTACATGCTTTATGTGACATGGATGTAACACTCTTGAGCAGGTTGTGTAAGCCAAAACTATGTGCCATATTGTATTGTCTCAGTGAAGACGGTGCTGTTTGTCTGTCACATTCTTGTTGGCCCGTCTTTCACAGTAGAACATTGTGTCTTGTCTCTTCTACGAGGGGGTACTTTGCTTGCAGGCACTGCTGTTGACTCAGGTGCCTGGATGGACTTATAACTTCCTGTTCCTCCCCCCGAAGCACTGGTCCCTCTGTCACTAACAACTCCTTATCATTGCTGTGTGTTACAGAAGACAGGGTGTTCAAGTTACATAAATGATCAAAACATAAAAGATTCCTCCATTACTAGTTCCAATACCAAACAAACCCCATTGAAAAAAGCCACATATTTTCTATATTTAACCATCACTGTCATCTCGGGCCATCTGTGATCATTTGAGCTGAAATATTGTGACTTTATATCTCTGTTGAAGGCACCTATTAGGTCACCTCAAATGGATGTGAGGGACTGTGTCCAGATCTCGTGTCTCCATCAATTCTGTCACAAATCTGGGTCATCTCATGGCTTTGAACTGACACACCATCATTCAACACAATGAACCCTTCGACATTTATCAGCTGCAGTGAGCCCTTTTAACTCTACCATGTCTCGTTCCACCCAGACACACATCACTCAACTGGATACCTGTGGTACACTCAAAGCCAGCAGACCCCCACATTGCTAACAACCTCTCATCCGCCTCTCACCACCGACATCCACCCGGTCCCCCCCGTCCCACCTCCGGCTTCTTTGCTTGAAACCTCTTATCCCTCTTTCACCCTCTCATGTGCCCTGTTATTTGGCTGCACAGACTGAATAGGAAGCATTAACCTGCCAATTTAGCAGCTTCTTTCACAGCACCAGCCTGGGATTCTGTGTGTTGTCAATACGTGTTTCTGTCAGTGCCACAATACGGTAATGACACATTTTCAACATCATGGATTTCTTTATTGTCTGAACAGGATTTGGCAGACAACAGGGATTTTTTTTTTAAGAATAGATTCACTAAAGCAGAACTGAATTAGCTGTATAAGATGAGACAAAGAATGTTTTTAGCATTGGAAGTATGTTACAATTGAGTCCTTTAGTCATTCACTCCACAAAAACATACACTGCCTTGGGTGACGCAGCAACCGTACTAGTCACCGCCAAACGTAGCACGAGAATTATACACATTCGTACAAGGCATGGTGGTTGAGAAGTCTTGCTCAAAGACACAACAGCAGTACAAACCCAGCAGGAATCGAACCACCAACCTTCTGGGTTATAGGCAATTTACTCTATCTCCTGAGCTAGTTCTGCCAGGTTTTAGTGGAGAGTTCCTTTTGTAACTGTTTGTTTGACAGCACAAAATGATCCTTACAAGACTGTATGGGCTGAATAGACCCTTGTATTAAATGCTAAGACTATTCCTTTTCCTCAAGTATAAGTCCGTCACAGCCACATGGTCCTCTTTAAAAAGTATTTCTCCATCTTTGTTCTTTTACTCCTCTACCAGCCGCTCTTTCCCTCAGGCTGTTTCTGCCTCGGAGGGTTTCTGCAGTTACCAACTGAATCTAGAGTGCCGTGATACTCTTCCCAATCCTCCTGGATAATTAAACAACACTTCTCTCACTGCCTCTCACGTTTTACATGGGAACACTATGAATATTTGCTTGATTGGTTTTGACAGCTTGATGGTGATTGTCTTTGGGGAGAAAAAAGAAAAAAAAATCAAAGAGAAAGCAAGCAGTGGTTTTAACCCAACCTGCTGCTCTAGATCATCATCAACAAAAGGATTCCATTCATATGTAACCTATATTGAAAGTGGAATTTACACTAATTAGCGCAAGGGAGAGAAATCTTATGGTAATTCACATAAGATTTGAGGAATACATTTTGATTTGATGTAGTACGATTATTTTAATGGGTAGGTTTAAATCTATGGGGTTTCCTGTCATATTTTATAGAGAGGCCTACTGATCTGAGCAGCTAGCAGTAAGAGCTCGGGCTTCTCACTCAATGGTTGACTTGTGGAGGGAGGATTTTTTTTCTTTAAAATATGGTAATCCTGGGACTGTGCAGAGCTGCAGAGACAGTTGACTGGATTCGGAGTTAAGCAACATACGGCATAAGCTCCTAGAAAGTCAGAGGAGCGTATTTAATGAGGTTAGTGACACTTGAGGAGTGAAGTACAGTGAATTGGATGATACAAATTGAGCTGCTCTCTTTTAGTTGATCCATAGATCATAAAGATGCCACACAGACACACTGACCCAGAAATGAAATTGCTGATGTTTTGTTCTTCCAACATTATTTTTTGCTTTGGTTTTTTAAATTTAGAAGCAAATAAATACCTCAGAGTGTGCAAAAGGAAACCTGTAATTAATCTCATGCCACGTGAAGGAAACTATTTGATTGTGTGTGTTGTTGTGGGTAATGCTTATGTGCATTATGTGTGCAATCATGGAGAGGGGGAAGTGGTGCGTGTCGTGTCCAATCCCGTAAGGATGAATAAGGAGCTAATCTCGCTCTTCCCGGGAATTCTGCCAGTGTTGTCTCAGACTCTGAGGAACTGTGGGAGTGCACTGGAGTGTGTGCTATAATCTGCATCAGGTAGTTCCTCTTAGAAAAATACACAGAAATATTATGCATGGATCAGTCCTTTAATTGTGTTCAGTTATCTTTTAAAGCAGGTTGAACCTTCAGTGTATCCACATTACATTTTAGACTGTGAACTTTGGAACAGAAATCCCCGGTTGCAGCGTTCTCCTCAGTTGTCCTGGGAGTCTATTTTGGGTTGTATGGAATGACGTTTGTCCCATCCACAAATTCCTTTGTTTACCCCCCAGAGAGACCCTTAACCTTAAAGGACATCAGTCCGTGGCCGGAGATGGGACTAGGGTAACTATTTGAAGAATGTGAAAGGTGCACCACTGTCCTGAGGGAAGGGTGGGGCATGTAAATGTGTTTCAAAGATTTAGGGAGGGAGTTGTAGTAATAGTTTTAAATTGGATATGGTCATTTTAATCATTAACAAATGAATGAATAATGAATGAATAAAAGGAAACCACAGCAACAGTAAAAATTTTAAAGAAATAGTTTAAATTAACACTGCCACTAATCTCATGGGTCGTGACTACTAGATTTTTAGCTTGGCCACCAATTGTGGTAGAATATTACCACATATAGTCCAGGACCACTATGTCTTCAATAGTATTGAGCCCTGCTGCAGCTTAGCCTGTGATATTTTTAAAGAATGATGAGACAGAGATGTGTTGGGCCTCAGCTCCGTACAGTAGTGTGCATCTCTATTCAGCGCGGCATCTGGAGAGCTGCTGTGTGTCATCTTGGGTGGAGCCATGAGACAGGTGCAAAGATAAAAAGATTGGCGGAGGGGAAGTAGGGAGTGCCAGCTCCATGGCTGTTCTGACAGGCCTTTGGTATTTTCCCAAAGAGTTTGAGTTGGAAACCCTGCTCATTTCTCTCATGGGATTGGACAGGTGTGTGCAACTGGAGCCTGCCTTTGTTGTACTCCTGTGTGTCCCCAACACTAGCTGCTTTTGTGTGCATCTCTTTTATGACCTTGACAACACAAAAACAAGGTTGGATGTGACAGCTTCAGTACTTTGTTTTACTATTCCTGTTTTGTTCTCATCTGTGTATTGTATAACAAATCATAACACCAGTTCCTATTTCCATTTCATTCACATTGTGTCACCAGACTGTGGAGAAATCCTTTTAATATTTGAGTAATATTCTCATTGACACAGAATGGACGTGTCTGCCTTGGCCGCTGCTGAGTGCTCTCCACAGTCTGTTAATACTCTACTAGAACGAAAGATTGGGTGAAAGAGAGCGAATAATTATGTCTCTCCTTTTGTCTCGGCTCCCTCAATTAAGCCTGTAAAGATAGGCAGTCAGAGCACATGTCTACTTATCCACTTGCAGCTCCACAACAATAGGACCCCTCCGATTTCTCTCCACCACTGTCTCCCCAGTCCCAGTCTTTGTTTGCCGAAATTCACATTTCTATTCTTAGTTTATTTGTGTTTCCCCCTCCTGACCTTGCCCTCCTGTTCTTTGTTTGTACTTCACCTCTAGCCTGTCCTCACCTCTATGTGGGAGTGCGCTTCCCTCCTTTTCCATCCTTTGCTCCAAGGCACAAGGAAAGAAAAATGAAGAGACTAAATGTTTTAGACTGTACGCTGCCAGAGGGGAAAAAGTGTTTTGATTTCCCATGTGTTGTGTCAGACATGGTTGTCTTGTTTGTTTGGTGTGTACTGTACAAGCGCAGACATTTTGAGCCTGTAATGCCACATACAGTGCTGTGCAAAAAAATTATATATTTTCTTTTATTCAGTCTCTTCATCAGTTTACCAAATGCAGAGTGAAAAAAAGATCTAAATCCAGGCATGCGACTGGATTTAGATCTTTTTTTTGTCAGTTATCACCATTTTATCAGTTGTTGTAGGCTGCTCACATCTTGTTGTAGGCTGCTCACATCTTCACATCTTTCTGTCTCGTCATACGAATCCCAGACTTGGTGATGTTGAGATTACATTTGTTGAGCTAAAACAGGTGAAGATAGTAATTAGCTAAGGCGAGTCAATGGATTTTTGTCTTCATACAAAAAATACTGGATCAGAAAGTGGTCCAGACGCAGACCAAATCTGCACTTTGCATTGTGTCACCATCTCTTGCCTTTTAAATACTGTGCAATCTAAAATAGTGGGCATGAATCCAAAACAAGCATGCAGTTATTGGTGGAGATTTTGTGCATTATATGATGTTTGCTTTGGGGGTGGGTGGCCAGATTGTGGGTTGGGATGAGATTCACGAGGCCCGATGGGACGGAGGAGGAGTGAGAAATAAAGCGTGGAGTGAAAGAGGAGCACAAGTACAAGAGGGTCAAAGGTGGGCTTTATGTAACTGCATCCCACAGCTGCACGGAACAAAAACATGGGGTACATTTAAATTGATTATTCCCTGGACTCTCTCGCTTTGCCTTGGGTAGGTTTTCTATGGGTACTCTACTCTTGTCACCCCCATAAACCTAAAACATGCAATAGGCTAATGCTACAGCTAGCTCCTGTCCTTAAATTTTGGAGAAGGGTCCATACTGATCAGCTACCCACTGACCTGACAGGTTGCTCCAGTGGTATTGGAAGAATGAGTTAAATGTAGAAGACAAAATATCCCTATAGGAACAATAAAATATAGGCAAAACAAAAAAAGATTAAATAAATTGTAATGGGAACACGGTCCTATTTTCCAAACCCCAAAATTGTGGGAAAACACTCACAGACACTTTTGAAGATGATCACAAAGCCACTTATGTTTGATGCATGCGTGTCTTTGAATCACTGCCAAACATACAGTAATATGGCACCATAGATCCAGCCATTTAATCCCTAATCATGCAACATACTGTTTGCCTCAGCCTGGGCACAATGTGCTGTCATTTCTAAAATGGAAATAGATCATCCCATCAGCAAAATTTTAAATGAAAATGTTTATAGCCTCAGCAAGCACCTCTTTCTGCATTCCTGCACACTATACATAAGACCTTATGGAAATTGAGGTCTGTCCTGTGCAGCTCATGGCTAGTATTAGGGGGAAATTAAGTATTGTTGGGAAGAATCATTTAATTGGGTCTTAAGCAGAAAATCACACTTGGTGGTGTCTTTCATCTCCTGTCATTTCACTACTATGCAACCGTGCATGTGAGCGTGCATGTCTCTTTGTCTGTAGAGAAAGACAAGGGGTGTTTACGAAATGCTTCATGCCTGTACATGTCTGCATGGTTTCTGGTTGGCATTGAGTTTCAGGGTGCAGTTCAAGGAAATGACTCCTGTTTGTGAGAATCACCCCTAAGGCTCTAACAGTACTGCGTTTTATCTCAAATTATCTGTATGTTGGTAGATGTGTGCAGTTACTAGTGCTTCACTGTATTAGAGAAAATGCAATAATTATATTAAATATTATGATAACAATATGATGGATGCAATAATTGGATTGCTTTTTGAAGTATATTTGTTTTAACTACAGTTGTGGCAGACAATTCATTTACTAGTGAAGACTGGATGTGAATCTAAATCCAGGTTGAATCCATATTTAGCTCGGCCTAAACCAGAACTAAACCAGGACTAAACAAGAAATAAAGCAGTTATAAAATATGACACACACAACCAGAGATAAACCGGACTAAACTAAGAACCAAATTAAGATCTTTTTTAAAATTATCATTTGGTCACATTTAGTTGCTCGTGATGTGTTGGCTGATATTGCCATATATTGTGCCATCCTGGAATTGACTTGTTTTGTCTGCATGCCTTCCTACATTATCATAACAACTGACACTGACCGCTACATTATTCCCTTTCATCCTCTAAGCTCCATCTCTTGAGTCTTCCCTTCAACTATTTCACTTCTTCTTGTAATTTACCTGCCACATCCTCTGCACTTGTTCAGAGGCACCTTTCTATCCTCATCCAACATTTGACACTTGAGGTCACTTTGAAGCTATGGTAACTACAATGAAACACCTTTCTATTCTTGTTCCCTTCAGAGACACCACTGTTTGACAATGAGCCCAGGATTGCCCAAGCTGCAAAACACTTTCCTGCACTGATGTGGTGACATTGATGATGCTGCAACCCAACCAAAGGTATGCATAGTATTTTTCAAGAAGTAAATGATGCTGCACCACTGCATTTCTGCACTTCAGAACACGTGGGAAATATGTACGCCATTCTCCGGAAATTGTGACAGGAAGAAACATATAATTCACAAGAACAAACTGGATTCTGATCTTGATATTAGAGCTCTGCAGCTTGTTCTCACATTGAAAACTGGACTGTGTGGTTATATTGTATGAGTCATAGTTGTATACTTAGTATATAACAGGGCATTTTTATGAGTCATAGTTGTACTTATATAACAGGGTATTTGTTCATTGCAATGATAAAATGAAAATTTAGCAAATAGCTTAAATTTATAGAAAGTTTTTCAAAGTGCCCAAAGTATTTTGCATTGTTCATTATTCATCCACTCCATGGATGTGATGATAAACTTGCTCTGGGACAGACTGATGCAGCAGCCATACCATATCACATTTATAACACATTCCTACATAAACCTGCTCTACTTTCTGATGTAAATGTTTCACAATTGTAAAATTATGATCCTACAATATTTATTACGTATTTATTATGTTGACACTCTTGGTCTGGCAAATGTTGTTTCTCACACACTTCTTTGTTCACAGTTGAACCATGGGAAATGTTGAGAGCCAGAACGGGGACATCTACCGGGATGCGTCAGGACATATTTCTGGTAAACACACGTCCCGTTCCCTTCGACTTCACTCTTCCAAAAATGCCACCATCACTCGACGCTCCCAACTCTCCTCCTCGGTCAAACAGGAACACCGAAACTCCGAGGCCTCGACCCGCTCCTCCAGCACCCCCAGTATCCCACAATCCTTAGCAGAGAACGGACTTGACCCGTTTGACGCGCCTGATGCTTTCGGAGAGTTCGGCATCAACCCTCATTGGACACAGAGAGTTGCCATGACGATGAGGCCAGAGTCGTTTCAACATGACGACGATACGCTGGCCACGCCCACCCCGGAGACTTCAGAAGCAGATACTGTTGCCCCGGACGGTGGCGAGGACTCCATGGGTGAAGGAGAGGACGGAGTTGGGGATGAAAGATACATGCTGCGGATGAATGAGGGTGCTCAAGATGGCAATAGTTTCTTAAAGAAGCGCTCAAAGTCGGCCGATATGTGGAGGGAGGACAGTCTGGAGTTTTCTCTTTCCGACCTGAGCCATATGACCAGCACAGAAGAGATCATTGATGGAGCAGAGGAAGAGGAGGAGTTCACACACGCCAGAGCCAGCGCAGGTGAGAATAGTGAAATCAGTGAAAGCAACAAAATAAATAAAGAAAATCATATGGACATGCTTAATCATTCCTAGCCACAAGTGTAGTTCTTACGCCTTCAGCCTGGTCTCCAGCCTGGATTCTTGGTGCTCTGGATCTATTGTATTATTAGACTGGCTTTGCTGATATGTATAGCTTTCAGTGAGGATTTAATTCAGACAAGCAATTGTAAATTACTTTCTAGTTAATGACTGATGACTGGAACCTATTCTAGAAACTATGGGCCTAACAGGTTACACCCCGGACAATAGTTGCAAGGCTGACACAGAAACATGCACAAGACAATTATTCAATAGAGACATTTCAAAGTCACACATCTTCCCACCAATCTTTACAGAAATAATAAAAAAATCTTGTCAATGATGGGTATGTGTGAATGAATTGTATGAACGATTGAAGGTCGCTGTAAAAGGCTCCGTTTCTTGCAGTAGTTTAGTTCATCACAGATTGCGAAGCTGGAGAGCAGCTGGAAATCAACAGGAGGCACTGACTGCTGCTTTAACTGCAAAAAAAATCGACATTTAAGTGTTCTCCCCAGGTGGTCAGCCAGCCCAAGTATAATGGGCAGGCCTGCAGCATAGAATAAATCAAAAATAGTAAGGTAGACACAAAAAAGGGTATTTACTCACAAGGTTAATGAACCTAAAATGTGGTAAAGTGTCATATAAAACAGTAATTAGAATATGATGTGTAGCCTATTGACCTTGCTTAACACACTGCCCCGCATTTACCACCTGTGTGTGTGTTTCAGGAGCTGCGGAAAGGGCATCGTCGCTAGACCATCTGTGCAGCCAGCAGAGTCCGGGCCTCAGGGGGCCGAGGAACCGCTTCACCAAAAAACGCAGAGAGTGTGCCCGGTGTGATGGTGATGAGGAGGGGGAGGAGGGGCTCATGTGTCCCACTGATGAAGAGGGCAGTGGGTATGGTGCATTTACTCTCCCCTGCAGGCGATCTCACTGTCTGTCCGAAGGCCTAACAGGGCTCGGTATCCCGGCTCCACCATGCCCGGCTTTTCAAGGACGGCGTGCACAGACTACACAGGTTAGATGTGGTACTTTGTTTAAATGCATACAATCATTCTTAAGCATTTTATTACATATTATTATTATATTATTGAGGTTACAGAAGGCTAAAGTGTGTTACAGCTACTTTGGTTCCTGAGGCTGCCCGGGATATTGGGCAGTTTTATTGCGCTTAAAGGCATACACGTTCAGAGAAAATATTAATTCTCATACATTCTTTGTGGTCCATTTTGAGTTGCTTGTTTGGTTTATGGTTCTACGGGGAGGACATCCAGATAGGAAAAGGGTTCAAAGCAACAATTGTGCATCCCTTTTTTCTTTTTCGACAGTGGAGCTAGACAGAAAACAGAAACAGAGGTTAATAGAGAGGTTAATACTAACATAGCAGCAATTAGACCCCAGCTTAGTTTGAACCCAGGTCACTCTCCTCCATTCACCACCAACCAATTAAAAAATATTGGCAACATACTGTAACTTTTATACTTGTACATACTATACATTGTGTCATTGCAAACATTTGTCTTGTCAATGTTTGCTAGTGTCATAAAGGGGCAATGACATCTTTTCTGGGATGTAAGTTTGGAAGTTCAAAGACCTGACACAAAAGTCCAACAAAACAGAAACATTAAATGGCGACCAGAGACATTTCCTGTGTGTGGTCAAGCTCTTCATTGAGGCTCATATAATGTATAGGGATCCAGTATAAAAGGGTCTGCACTGACCTGGTTTCCTATTGCAGCCTAACTCAAGCAATTTGTTATTTTCACTGGTCAAACAGGGGAATCCCATAGAAGGTCATTGTAACCTTTAACAATGCATCCACTTGTAAATGCCTTAGAGTGGCTAAAGCTGCAGTGCTTTTAAAAAAAAAATCATCCAATGTCTTGTATTATTCATGCATGACTGACAAAAAATATCAAAAAAATAGTATAGAAATAGTATCTAGGCTTTCCTTTCAAGCCATTCCCAGAACCCCCTAGCTCCCTTGGATAGCACAGCCTCCTCCTAAGTGCTTATTAGGAATTTATTTAGCCAGACTGAGCTGCTTGTTGGGTGGAATATAAATAAACAACACAGAAAAACAAAGAGAAGTGCTAAAACACAAAGTATCATTTCAAAAGTGAAAGTCTGAGGCAAGAAGCGCAAAACAATTTCTTGTAAAGCAACCAACATGGGTAGCCAAAATACGTACTTAAGTAAGAGTGTTTTCCCCAGCGCTTGGCATTTGAGGCGGCCACCTTGGCTAAACGCAGCTACCACCTTGACTACCATTCAAAAAAGTACAATTGAATTTATTACCCCCAATTTCTTTTTAAGCCGCAAATAATTCTGTGTATAAATTGCAGTTCACCGTAAAAGAACTAGGTGTTATGTAAAATGTAATAAAATGTTACTCAAGTAAACCCAAATCTATAGGCTTGTTTACTCTAACCCAAGTTGTTAGCACTAACCCTTTATTGTTTCTATTGATTTATAGGACATCTCAGGTGTTCTGGGTGAGGGCAGTGAATATGGTGATAGTGGCATAGATGGTGTGACTGCAGAGATGGACGGTGATGGAGAGCTGCTGCCTCGCCGTTGTAAGGCCATGTCCACCTCCTTCTCTGTGTACTCAGCCACAGAGAGCAGTATCTTCAACGGGAGCGACAGTGGGAGCAGCAGCGCCGGCGGAGGAGAAGGGCGAGGAGAAGGAGGCCGAGGAGGAATATATGAGAACTTCCACAAAGAGCTGGACAATCAAGCCTGGGTAAGTACAGTGTGGAAATGAAAAAAACTACATTCACATAGCAGCCTCTCCCATGATATTTGCATGATTGGTGTTAGATTAGGACACTAAATGATCTCCTTTTCTGAAAAATCATATTTACTAGAAAAAATGTATTTAGTAGTGATGCACAGATATATCGGCTCAACATCGGTATCGGCCGATATTTATAATTTTGACTGATATTGATATCGGCCTGTACAGAAGGGCGATTTTAATCTGTTGTTAGTAAAGGATCATTTCTAATATTTAGGGTTAGAAACAGCCAGAGAGAGAACTTTAGGGTGACACAATCCAATAAAAATAATATATATGGATTAATCAATACAACATGTTTTAAAAATATCGATATCAGAATCGGTATCGGACAAATTGGTAATTGAAATATCGGAATCGGTATCGGCCAAGAAATTGCATATCGGTGCATCCCTAATATTTAGTATTATTTAAAGGTCATTTTCCATGTCACACATTGATATTGGTAAGCAAATAGCCACAGAGGCCCTGGGGCAAACTGACAGACATGCCTATAGCCCCTCTGTGATCACTCTAGATATAACACCAAAATGACACAAACACATTCATACACAGAGGCAACAGTGGGTTACCGAAAGTGGAAGTGTCTTGCCCCATGACTCATTACAGTATAAACTGGTTGAGTGGGAATCGAACTGACAACCTACCACCTTGTGGACAATCTGCTCTACTACCTGAGCCACTGCTGTTCATAGTTACATTACAAAACTGACCAGTAAACTGAATTAATCATAATTTGGATTTAAGGTATTGTCAGCCAGACTTTGATGAATTGTTTAACCACTGTTTCTCTCTTGTTAGACACATCAGGGCAGAGACTGCACAGAGGAGGCCGGGTCAGCTGTGAGTGATGAGCAGAGCAGTGGGACCCTGAGCAGTGCCTACCCTTCGGACACTGTGACTGGTTCAGCTCAAGGCACGGTCAGGAAGACTGGAGCGCTGGCTGTCAAGAACTTTCTGGTGCATAAGAAAAACAAAAAAGTGGAAACGGCCACAAGACGCAAATGGAAACGCTATTGGGTATCCTTAAAAGGTAATGTATCATCAAAGGCTTTTACTGTAGATTTAACATGGGTGAATGGAATAGCAAAATCAGCCACATGTAAAAAGGTTGGTCAAATTTACACTAAAACTGACTCAAGTAACACTTAAAGGTCCTCATTTAAATTATGAATGAAAAGAAGACTAAGTGTGATTGTACTTCACACAAAATCACACAAAATAAGATAAAGCCAGTAAATTTAATGGCAAAAATATGTATACCTATACTATTTTTCTCTTTGTAAAAAGTCTAAATGGGTCAATTAAAGGACAATTTCTAGAATTTAATCAAAGTAGCCTTTTTTCTCAATTCATAATAAAACAATTTGGCTATATCTATCTTGTATTCTCATTTTTAAATTAATTGGTTTTGGTAAAATTGTGCAGCCCAAATAAAATATACACAACAGACGACCAATGTGACACCTTAAAAAGCACAGGCTATTTGTAAAAGCTATTGTTTGACTTTCCCGTTGCTGCCGTCTTGTTACATTGAGATTAATATCTTCACCTTGACCTCTCTTGTTAAAAATCTTTGTCCATGTGGCTGTCTTGTGCTGCAGTCTGTCAGTAATCACATCAGTCTAACCGCGGTCTGTGCCCTTGGTTCTCACCTTTTACTGTCCCCTCCCTCGCTCGCTCATGTGTGGTCCGACATCTCTCTCTCCTCTGCCTCTTTCACAATTGAATTTTACAGCTCTACTCGTGTGTAATCCAATCTGGTCCCCGCCAAATGCATGAGAGCTAGCAGCCGCATTCCTGTCTGTCACCTTCGGTGGCCTTAAATAAATAAATAACAGTGTCCACCTGACGCCATGTTGTAGGGCTAGACAATATACTGTTTTACATTTAATACTACATTTTTGTTGTTCTTGTATGATATGAAATCTTAGGTTTTATAATACAACTTCCACTCTTTGAATATGTATGTTCAATTTGAATATTCTATTTTTAATGGACAGCATAAAAACAGTTACTACTGAACACGCTGAAATGGAAGAAAAAACTACACAATACTGTCATATTATGTTAATTTTGAAATATGCTTGATATGAAGTTTCAGTCTTATCGCCTCAGCCCTGACATGTATTTTATTTCCCATTAGGTGTGGTCATTTCAGTATCTATGAACACATATCATATGTTATATATCTTTTACACTTGTATTGCCATTACAATATTTTTTTCTATCTTTCTTCCAGGTTGCACTCTTTACCTCTATGAGACCGATGGCCGATCTGGGATTGACCACAACAGCACTCCCAAACATGCACTGTGGGTGGAGAACAGCATTGTCCAGGCTGTGCCTGAACATCCAAAGAAAGAATTTGTTTTCTGCCTCAGTAACTCAATTGGAGATGCATTCCTCTTCCAGGTGAGAGACACTGGCATTCAAACCATCTCAGTTGCATAACAATAGCTTTTCATAACTGCATTAAGGAAAGGAGATTTAGAACAAAAGAGGTAATTTGATATCCCACATGATAATATTGTTGTCATTATTAAGCATTAAAATGATTTTGTTAAATTAAGTTGATTCCCAATAGACAAGGATTTATGCATACTAAAGGATGTCTAATTTCCCCTGGGGACTCTCTCTGTGTGTGCGTACGTGTGTGTGAGAAAGTGAACACATGTACATGACATTTAGCCATGTGTGGGAGATAAGCCAGTTGTGTTTGTTTTATGTGTGACATGTTTAAAGGCCACACTGTCGTCCTGTCACAGTGATCCACAGCAGGGTCCATTGTGTCCTGTTAAATTGTGTCTGTTTATATTCACAGCCGCTGTCCTCAGTGACATTCAGTCAATGAAGGAGAAGATATGTAATACATTGATAATTCTATTATAATGGGCTCTTTTCCCGAGAGGCTAAAACGACAAATGCATCAAATCTTTTTTATGTCATTTTCAGTCTTTTTCCACATTTGTGTTTACAATTATTTCCTGCTATAGGCTGTGTTTACATGTTATCACAAAATCCCAAAGGCCTATAGTTTTTTAAATTGCTGGAGGCAAATATCAAAAAGCTTTATGTCAATACAAAACAAAAACCTGTATAAAGTCTTCTCTGTCACCTTTAGGTAACAACTCTCTAAAAGAAAAGATCATAACATTGTCCAGTCACAATCAAATCACTAACACATACATTATGAAGTTCAATGTTTATGGAATTTCAATTTGGATATTTGTGTTCAACAAATGCAATTTCACCGACCTCTTCCCTGTATTGTAGTTCATGAACACCATTTTAAAATATATGTTCCTTCTTCTTCTAGACGTCCAGTCAGACAGAGTTAGAGAACTGGATTACTGCAATACACTCAGCCTGTGCTACGGCCCTCGCTCGACAGCATCACAGAGAAGACACGGTCCGACTGCTCCGAACCGAGATCCGCAAACTGGAGCAAAAAATAGACATGGACGAGAAGATGAAGAAGATGGGAGACATGCAGCTCTCAACAGTCACTGACACCAAGAAGAGGAAGACTATACTAGAGCAGGTAAATTACATAAAGAATCTAATAGTGCACAGTGCATGTTTTCAGTAGACCTGTAGACCCATCTCAGTCCTTGGTTAGACCTGGTTTTGAACTTGTTATGTCCCAGTTTGAACCTGGTTAAGTCCTGGTTTGGACCAAATTTAGTCCTGATTTACCGTAGTAATAATTTTGTTTGGTTGTGGAGTCCCAGTGGGCCCCTCAATCTCTTGGGCCCCAGTTCAACTAAACATGGCATCATGCTTTGACCATCTTGTTTAGTCTGTGCTTCCCTTTTCCACTTAAGCTGAGTGAAAACAAGCTTTATGTTGAACTTACAAAACTCAAGATCGAGGCAGTAAATCATTTTTACTGCATGTCGTCATCTTCACAAAATGTCCTAATAAGAGCTTTCAGACACAGATGTTTCCAGATATGCTCTTGTACTCATTCATAAACATGCAAAGCTTCACAGTAATGTAGAATATTTGTACAACATGGCTCCAAAAGCATAATGTAATTACAGTTTTGGTTCAGAGAAGTACACAGGTTTGTTCAGTTTGAGTGAACCATTGAGAGTACAGCTTACAGTGGATTCATGCGTGTCTGGATGTGTTAGTAAATGACTGCGTATGTACAATCTTATGTACTGAAATGGAGCCTAATGTACTCTCTCACAGAAGACTTTCTTGTATGAGCAGGCCTCTATGTTATGTGGCCTTTAGTTAATTGTGAGGGGCAAATCTTAAAAGGTACAGAAAGTTTGATGTCAAATACTACTCAGTGTTGTAGGAGTTTATTTTATTAAAGGGGAACAATGCAGCTTTGTTTTGCTGATTTTTTTGTAGAATAGTGTTATCCTCAGTACACAAAGAACAGGCTATAGACTTCATAATAATAGCACTTGGACTGCAAAGTCATCCACAAAAACAGGTCCGCATGTGTTTTACATGTAGCCTATTTCTTTGAGCTCTCACAATTCTGTAAAAGAAAACCTGAGAAGCTTCATTCACCATTCACTCCAAACCTGTTTAATTAAGGTAGAAGAGTTTCATAGTTCCCCTTTAAGGTTATTGTGTCCATTTTACATGAATGCAAAAGACCATTACATAAATAGGCATTGCACATTATACTCAGGAATCTGTAAAATTAAGTCTAGTTTGTGTCTCTATCTTGTGTGAAAATGTGTCCACCTCCCACGGCCCACAGTGTAATACATTTTGTACATATCGCATCAGGTCAGTCACCAGTGGGAGCTGTGTTAGTGAGCAATGCTCCAACAACACTCCCACATCTCACTGCTGCTTGTATTTATTGATTTAAGTTAAGATTCTGTTTAGGGGATATTAAAGGTGTAGTCTGTAAGTTTCCTAAATACATTTTTAAAAATGCTCTATCCGACCCTCCCCTGGTCTAGAGGCCAACATCAACATCAACATCATCAGCAACATCAGATCAGGCTTTGCATAGTAGTCTAGTATACTAGTCATTAAAAAAATAATAATAATATAAAAATAATAGACCTCTAAGCGGATAGATGTACCTAAGCTATTGAGGTTGCATAATCTCAAATCAAGTGTGTATGTCCCTGTGTTTCCTGTCAGATCTTCCTGTGGGAACAAAACCTGGAACGTTTTCACATGGATCTCTTCCGCTGTCGGTGCTACCTGGCCAGCCTGCAGGGGAGCGAGCCCCCAAATCCCAAACGCCTGCTGGGTTTCGCTTCACGTCCGACCAAGCTGGCCATGGGGAGATTAGGCATCTTCTCTGTGTCCTCCTTCCATGCTCTGGTATGATTATCATGCTTTATGGCCCCTTACTTCTGTATAGACAAATTGTTCAGATACATGATAACCGTAACATAGCTTTTTGCATGCATCAAAACAAATGTTAAGTCAGTTATTCACTTGTTGGCCGTGGCATAGTGATTTTACATGTTACATAGTTTGTATGCGTGAGAAAACCAAACCTAGGAAATCCCATGATCGATAAGCATGGGAAAAGCCTCTAACACGTGTATAATGTACAGACCAAGTACAACCATATGACGTAAGATTATTTATGATTTGATGTTATGTAGCAAAGAACCAAATGTGTAATATGGCTTTTCTGTCCATTGTAGATCAACAGTTTTCATTGTCTACCTATTGTCAGTATGTCTAGTTTCCATTCTCCACACTATCAACCTATGAGCCTGAAAACAAAAATAATGCATCTTTACCCGTGCTTACCGGTGATGACAGCTTTAGCCTGTGGCACAGTGTCAAGTCATTAGTGCATGTTCTGCGCTATGCCTTTTGTTGACAACTTCAGCTCCAAAACTATGAACAAAATGAACCCCGGTATGAATGGTATGATCAGCATGGAGCTTGTATCAGCTGGATCCAGGAAGCCACTGAATTTCATACAGTCTCACAGTACATTCCCACATACACACACTTTGCAGGCACAGGCTGTCAAACGTTAATGATGCTTTTTGGTGATTGGTGGATCAATACAGGCTCTGTTAGTAAGCTGCCATCCCTGAGGCACTTTCCCACAAACAGGCTTAGCACCCTCTCCTTTGCTGAAGCCTGCCTACACCCCCCCACTTCCTTTGTCTCTCACTCGTGTATGGAGTGTTGTTTAGTCTGGGCTTATCCACATCTGTCTGCTTTTTCAACAACTGTCTTCCTTTTCTTACCTTCTGTCTGTTATGAACATTTTGGGAGCATCCATTTACTATATAAGGCACTCAGAAAAAATTATGGACCGTGTTTAATAAAAATAAAAAACTATATGTATTTCATAAAATCTGGTTTATGAAGAAAGGGGCATAAAACACATTTCTTTTCTGTTAAGAGAATTGTCCCAGCAGCATCAAAATCAAAATGAAATATTTTTTTTAAGCCCTTTTCTTAATTAACCAGATGCATGTCTTTGGACAGAGAGTTCCTGTGGTAAAACAGAGAGGACATAGACACTTCACTGAAAGAGATTACAAAAATCTAACACTTAACTAACTAACTCTTGCATACAGCTTGTATAAGAAGAGTACTCTGACCTATTAACTGTGTGTCATGAGTAGAGACCAGTGAGCCGACCCCCCATTCACTGAATGTGTGCACAGTCAGCCACACATTCATGTAAAAGACAGCCTTGTATCTTCAGTGAGTCAGTGTGGCTGTTATAGCGCAGTGGTTCAATGTGAATTAACCCAAAACTGCCAACAGCCATATCGCTTAGCACGGACAGTAGGCTACACAAAAAAGGTGGATGAAAAGTGTTGAGTATTTGTCATCTCTCTGTGTGTGTGTGCTGTCCAAGTCAACCTTTAGACCGGAATACAGTTTAGATTGACATTGCTGTGAATTTCTACATCAGGCAAATACATACATGTCCCTTATGTGGCAGTGTATAAAGTCATTCTGCACTTTGCTTTTCATCAAATTTAAAAGGTGAAGACAGGTTGTGAAGGCGCTGTCACACTTGATGATGTGTTATGTGAAGGGAACATGCCTATCATTTTCTAAGTGTTGAATATCACTGTGTTGCAGGTGTCAGCTCGTACTCAATGCAGTATCAAGAGAAGAAGTCAACCAATGCCTCGAACAACAAGCAAACGCAGAAGCCGTTTCTCCTCTTTGTGGGGCCTGGACACGACCTCCAAAAAGAAAACCAAAGCACATCCCTCCATTAACCAGGTACATGCCAAGATAATAAGTATTAAGTATTAAGTATTAAGTAGTAAAGTATTAGGCAATGAATAACTACATGTGACGCTTGAGGTTTGGGCTTTGTTTAATGGACAGTTTAATTTTAATCTTTTGACGAGGCTCTGGACTTCAGAAAGATCAGAAATGGAGCTAAATCTAATCTTACAAAAAGACTAAACCAGGTCTAAATCAGAACTAATCCAGAACTACATTAAGCATTGATATGTACATTCTGGTCAAATGCAAGACCATTGCTAATACTGGCATCATAATTTTGAAATATATGTTGCAGCCCTTGTTTGTATAGCCTCAGTATTGCAGTATTAGACATTACAGTGACATGTATCCTTGTGGTTTCAGGTGTTTTCTGAGGGCATAGAACCAGTAAGAAAGCCTTTGGAGCGTATGTGCGAAGACTCTGCAAGCGAGAAATCAGTAAGAAATCAATTTATTCAAAAAAATGATAAAGTAGTGGCTGCGGCTACAGAAGAGACCAGAGAAAGTTGATAAAGTATGACATCAAATAGAGTACTTGCCAATACAATAACGTATTGCCTAGGGCTAAACTATAACTTAACTCTTTGTTTTATGCATTGACTTTTTCTCGACAGAAAATCTAAATTGCTTTGCTGTAGGCTAGCGTCTTGTCATTGTTTTCCTTCCTCATCGCTTTCTCATGAGGCCACATTAAAATCAGTGAGGCAGCTGATAAAGCCTGTATCAGTATAATGGGCTTCTTAAGAGCCTTAGGCCATTAACATCATTGGATTTTCTACCTCCTTTCATTTAACCAAGATCCTTTTGGTGCTGTGTTTAGGGTTATTTGGGGTGAAGCTTCAGATCTTTTTTGCACAAGTTAGTGTTTGCAAAGTATTGATGGGTGATATGGTAAAAATCAAATTTTCACAATTTTCCAATCCAATGTTCATCATAATAATACCTACTGGTAATACTATATTTGGCATTGTTACAGAAAAAATGATGGTGAAGAGCAGAGCATACTGGTAAAGGAATGCTCTTAAGTTATTAGCTACATTTTACTTTAGCTGCAAGTGTAGCAACAATAAAGGTCAAACCAGCATATAAATGAAGACCAATCTGGTCAGAGCAAGTATTTGTATGAAAGACAACACTAATGAAAAAGACTTAATAGATTATGCCTATATAAAATTAAAAATATATTAAAGACAGTGAAAGTAAAATTGCCTGTACATTGTGTAAATAGACTAGGGATAGTGTTTTGCAGATCATTGGATAAAATAGTGGGTTTATATTAGGTAGAAATATTGCATGGTGGAATGAAGTTGTAAATGTAATCTACTATTCAACCTTTAACATCTCTGTCCACTAAACAACACTGACATTGGTATATATCTGTCTCATTTGTTTAATTGCTTCAGGCATTAAGTCCATCAAGATCACAGACGATCGACTGAGGGGGTATTTCTGTCTTGTAATCCCACTGAGGCAAATTTGATCTGATATGTTCAGATCATTAGCTTTCTGATGTTTCGTCAAATTATGCAGACAGCTTGGTACCAGAGGACCGGGCAGATTTGCACCATCTGTTCTCTGCCATATTGACTGCTTAACTTATAGACAATTTCAAATAATAACTTTTAATTATTCAAAAACATGATGGAAGCCAGACTTTCT
Organism: Philypnodon macrostomus; assembly: GCA_036025475.1. Lineage (NCBI taxonomy): Eukaryota > Metazoa > Chordata > Actinopteri > Gobiiformes > Eleotridae > Philypnodon > Philypnodon macrostomus. Next base: position 54,968 of record JAVQKC010035870.1, read on the forward strand.
TTTAGGCATAGTCTTATCTGAGCTTCTAAATGATGCAGCCTCAAAATGTCCAATTACCCGTGGGTTCTACAAGGACATGGCTGTGAGCTTTATATTTTATGAGAGCTGGTAAAAGACAGCTTCAAATGAGGAGCAAGTCGACAGCCCTTTGAATGAACTTAGCCCAAAAAATCAGGATCCTCACAAATAGTAGATATAATAGTAAAATTAAGATTTGTACAGTATCTTACCATCAAGACATAAGCTCATTGTCTTCTATCATCACCTGCCTTGGCTCCACATACCTCAAGATCACTAAGTCTGTCCGAGATTAGTGTGAAGAGAAAGATGTGAGCAGCCTACAACCACTGATGAAATGGTGGGAAGAACCTACCTGTCCTTCAAAAACATGTGGTCATGGACTAGATCAGAGGTGTCCAAACTACGGCTCGGGTGCCAAATGCAGGCTCACAGAGCAATTTTTAGTGGCCCTCAGGCTCACCTCTCAGTCTGCCCAAATTGTCTTTTTACTGCATTTGACTCTACATAATCCAACTAAAAGAAAGCATTCAAATATATATTTCATTGGTCTGTGTAGTTACAATATAGAGGGACACTAACATATGTGTCCAGAAAACAGATTCAACTGAAGGGACTTTTGGTGAAGTGAAATCAGTCATCTCAGAAAGTGGCCCTCCTTTTGACAATGTGGCCCTCAGTGAAAAAAAGTTTGGACCCCCTGCATTGCATTATTTAATTCAAACCTGCATTGAACCTGCATTGAACATTCTACCAAGACACTGAATTGAACGGATGATACATTGTCTCCGAAGAGTCTCGTTTTCCCATTTCTAATTGTTCATAATGCTGTGCCATTGTTTGTTCTGGGAAATCGCAAGAAAAATGTGTTGTCTTGGACTCTTGCCCCCGGCCAGCAGGGGCATTTATAGATGGGCCAGGAGGGGAGCCAGATGGTGCTGAGCTGTGCTGGGGAGTTCAGGGAGCTGGGGGGTAGTAGACTGTCTTGTACCATGCATTTCTGTCTGTGTTTTGCTTGTTTGAGCGTATAAAATGTGCAGCACATATCTTATCTATGACCAACATGCATGCACAGAACACAATCAAATCTAATTTAAACAGATTGCTAACCATCAGCAGATTCCATGGTGTGAAAGAAATAGAGGAGGGACGAGAGAGAGTGATGGACCGATACAAAAGACGGAGACACCACCAGGAGATTCGGTGATGGGTGAACAAAATGGAAAAAGAGGGGTTTTGTGGGTGGTGTAACACGATAGAGGAAGATTAGGTTTCACTAACGGACAGTGTTGGGTCAAATAAAAGGGACCTAGATCGAGAGGAGAAAAGCTGTCAGGGCGGCCAGATTGTCAGAGGTCAAAGTGACAAGCTTGGAGGCTACATCTACCACACATATAGCCTCGAGAGACAAGGACACACATCTGCAAAGGGTATATAATAGACAGTGTATAGTCATTTTTGAATGGCATGTTGTTTGGTCCCACCATTTCATCAGTGGTTGTAGGCTGCTCACATCTTTCTGTCGCTTCATACTAATCATGTTTGTGGCACTAAACCTGATGAAGATAGTTATAGTCATGAAGAAAAGGCAATGGAGTTAGTTTATTATGTCACAATCGTATAATGTCGGAAAATGGTGAGGTTGATCCAAATCTACACCAAAAATGAATGCATTTTGGAACACACATAAATATTAGGGCAAATCATTTGGAAAGGGAGGAGACCCCAGGGAAGACCTAGGACACGCTGGCCTGGGAATGCTTTTGAGTCCCCCAAAGGAAGTGTCTGGGGAGGGGGAAGTCTGGGCATCTCCGCTTAGAATGCTGCCTCCACGACCCGGCCCCGGATAAGCGGAAAAAGATGGATGGATTTGGAAAGCATTACTATTTTACTTAAAACTAAAAATAACCTAAAATATTTGGACAGTACTGTATGTAGCCAAGACAAGGACACGCTCGTTTTCACAGGATATGTCTGAGGGGCCTCTCATCAGTGCCACAAATGAATTAGATTTTGTAATCAGATCTCCTGCCACTTCCAGACCACCATTGCTTTCCATCACATTAGTCTAATCAATTTGAACATATCTGGTGTCTTCAAGAACATAAAAGCAAAATTATGATTGTGTTATCATTGCTAACACAATAGAGCATCTTCTCCTGGTCTAAAACATTAATAGGAACTGAAAGGCTTTCACGATCACATAAAACTTGTAACACGTCATGCTGCTTTATGTTTTTTCCCCATTTTGCAGTTCAATGATGCATGATGTGAGCGTATGTGTGATGTATTTTTCAGAAGGAGAGAGAAGGCTCAGTGAAAAGTCTTCCACAGCAGAACATGGACAGTGACATGTGGGTGCCCGATTACCTGGCGCCGTCTTGGGTGTGTCTACCGAACAATCAACCTGTCTTAGCCATCATTCGGCCTGGAGAGACAGCCCTGGAAATCCTCAGCACAGTTTGCAAGGTACGGTATATTTAAATTATATATTTACAATTGACAATTTATATATATTTGTAGACCTACACTATTTACATGTTTGTGAGCTCAAGGCTATCACATTGCATCAAGCCATTGGATGTAGCCAGGTGCATAAAGCATTTTCAAGACAGAACTACTTAAGTTCAAACCAGTTAGCATTTGGAAGAAAGGTAACTGAAGTGTGTTTCAGAAATTGATAAACTACTGTGACAGCCTAGACAGCCATGTCTAGGGTTTACTGATAATGGTTTGAAGAAAATACATCTACATATATCCAGTGAGTTGCAGGTCTGTGGACAAAAATGTTTTGTTGATGCCAGAAGACAATCTCTGAACACGCAAGATAATAAAACATAAAGCTGGTGGGCTACATCAGCAGGGCACCAGTACAAGGTCAAGCTAATAAGGTGGCCAATGAGTGAAGCATGGAGACGCATAAATAACAGTAGTAGTGGTTAGTGTTGGTCCAATAGTGTAAGAGTCTACTAGAGAAAGAAAGACATGATGCAACCCAATGTACTACTACTAATAATAAACAAGGGCCCAGGGCAAACTCAACCAAGTACAAATTTAGATGTCCAGAAGCCATATTCTTATCACAACATAGAAACATTGATATAATGTATTGTACTGTTGGACTGTTACCAGTATCTTTCTATTCCCCACCTCTTCAACATCACCAACGACATTACAATGACAATAAATCTATCATTCCACTTCAGGGTTTGTTGGGCGTCTTATATACTGTGCTATATAAACTATATATAGGTTGATTGATGTGTCCATGGGCACTTAGTTATGCTTGCCAGAAACATGCCACAAGGAACTGGAGCACTTAATTCACAGTCTGTGTATGTTACATCCTTTGAATTCACTACATTAAAATGACATACATGAAATGAAGTGCTCGAATGGTTGTGCTAATATTAGAAACAACATCATACATTATATAGCAGTGAATCTAAATGGATCTGACAAATTAATATATTGTTAATGAGTATGTGATAATGATTTTGAGATATTTTGTCATATTTATCTTATTCTTTATCTTTTCTAGAACCATAAGCTAGAGACCTCAAGTCACTACCTCCGACTGAAGGTTTGGGATGACAACCAAATGCTCATCTATGTGCCAAAACTGGAGGAGGAAATATCTGATGTGGTAAGAAAGAATTTGCTCCAAACAATAAAATTGCTGCATACTAGTCCATTGTTGCTTTTCATTTGCATATTGGGGTCTTCGCTTGATTATTAATTAATTTTTGACAGTTTTTCTGGCACAAACACAAATGCTAGGTTGTGCATGTTTTATGATTTGCATAGAATTCCCAGGACGCAAAGACCGTAGTTGTATTTCCTTTAAATAATGCAGCAGTATATATGCGCCATGTACTAGCCAATTGTGTTATTTAGTTTCTCTTACAAAAAACACTTGGGCCGTTAGGATGAATAAGACTTTGTAAAATCGTCTTTGTAGGTGACACATTAACCCCCAGCTCAAAGCACTTTCATTGTGGTATTCACACTCTTTTATCTTTTCACTTTGATCACTGGCTCATTCGGCCCACGACCATCCTCTTTAGCCCATAATTGCACTGAAAGTGATAATGCATACTCAAGAACTCATGTGTTGTTTCATACACACAGCTGTGTCTATGCCCACTTTAGGGTCAAGCCAAGCCACTCTCACCCACTCTTCCCAGCTTACATCTTGACCCTTCAACCTTCACTTGCAATTGCTTTATTAGGGACCCTGAATAATACATGAATCTCACCATTCTTTGTTACATCAATGACACGACCTTGACTTTTCACTAGCCAACAGCTCGTTTATATCTTTGTGTTTATTGCCAATTAAATGCCCCCCTTTTTGTTTTTGGCAGCTCTACAAAGAGATTGAGATTTGCCCAAAAGTGACCAAGGTGATCCGCTTTGACCAATTCAACTCTTGCACCGCTGGATACGGTAAGCTGCTTGTATCTGAGATAAGCCCTCTTGACATAGATAGATTTGTCCCAGCCAGACTCCTAATTATCATATCAAATTGATTTGAAATTGGATTTTAGCCAGTCATGCTACGTTAAGATGAATGAAGGTGGCCATTTTAGGTGGATATAATTGTTCTCGGATTGGATAATATAATGGAATATTCCGCCTAATATTTTGTGTTTCTAGGTTTTTCCGTTGCAGTGATCGATGAGGATGGAACGCAGCAGCTACACATTACTGAAGTCAAAACTGATGGACTGGCTGCAGCTAAAGGTAATTTCTCTATATACAACAGTCTTAAACCATTGCATTTAACCAAACTAGCCTGGTTTTAAGCATTTTGAAGACATATATTTGTGCACTGTGGACGACATCGCTAAGACTTTATATCACTGTCTCTACATTACTGGAGCAAATCAAACAAAAAATGTGTAAATATTGTTAAGAACTGATATCAAAGAAAAGATATTCAGTTCATCTAGCCAAATAATAGCTTTTTTGCTCTTTGGTTCTATGTAGTTGACTTTAACAAGTATTCTTAAAAAAAGTAAAAGCTGAAAGCGTCTTTTCTTGCACTCCATGACCTCCCCTGACTATAGCTGTGTCATTAGGTTCAGCAAGAGACCTAATAGGTTTAGAAATGGATGCCGCAGATACTTCACTAATGTATAGAAAATAACATGCCCTACTATTGTGCCCCAGGGTCAGAACAAGGTTACTCATGTGTGAGATTGTGCCGCGCCAGTGCATTTGCAAATGCTAGTTTAGCAGGCTGACCCACCGCCAGATGTGTTCAGTGGGCAAATAAAACATGAGCAATGCATTTTAAATATTCCTATAGAGTTGGGTGATATGTTGAAAATGCTTTGTATTTTTATCAACATTTCAAACAACTTCCTATTTTTTTGTGTGTGCATTCTTATTTTTTCATAAACTTTTAAGCATTTGAATCTCAGTAAAAGCATTACAACTGAGCACAATGATATAGAAAATAAAAAATACCAATATTGATATACATTTTTGATTATATCACTCAGCCATATGCTATGTTACATGTACAGTAACCCTAACCCTAACCCAGACCAAAGGTTTGGACACACCTCATTCATTCAATGAGTTTTCTTTATTTTCATGAAAAGGCAAGAAATCCCACTTATTAACCCTGACAGGGCACACCTGTGAAGTGAAGACCATTTCAGGTGA
>JAVQKC010035872.1:0-19391 GCA_036025475.1 Philypnodon macrostomus
GGCCTTAAACCAGTTATAATCCAGTGCCAAACCAGGTCTAAAGGAAGACTAAAAGCCTGGGTATAAGGCCTTAAACCAGTTATAATCCAGTGCCAAACCAGGTCTAAACGAAGACTAAAAGCCTGGGAATAATGTCTTAAACCAGTTATAATCCAGTGCCAAACCAGGTCTAAAGGAAGACTAAAAGCCTGGGTATAATGTCTTGAACCATTTATAATCCAATCTTTTTTTCTTTTTCTTCACAAAAGGTAGTAGAGCAGAGGCCCCACTAATTGATAGTTTGAAGCCCTCTCCAATAAGTGAGCATAGTATAGTACTCAATAGTGCGTATTGTGGTCCTTATACATATGAATGCTTGTCACAGTTTGCGCACATAACACCTGGAGCCCCAGCTGTTTGCATTGTCAATTAGACTGATGAATGTTAAATGTTACTTTAAACCATCTGGCCCAAAAGCAGCCTACCTTAATGTTTCAGTATATACACGATAGTGCCTCAGCTGTGGCCATCGATGTATTCTCACCCCACATGGATACTATTTGTTTAATTGTATTGTAGTTCTGGTTACATGTTTTATTTGTACCAAAGGGACACACTATAAAACAAGAAACCACAGTAAGACACCAGTAAAGCAGTAGCAGTGTGGTTTGGACATTTGAGTGTTTCTCTTCATTAGGATCTATTCTTTAATAGTGTGAAAGCATTGTAACTCAGAAAATGACTCAGAGGTCTTGTCTGGGCAGTGTTTCTGAGTGTCTTTTCTGCAGAATGCCGTCTACATGGTAATAACAAAATACATTGGTTCTCAAAACATTTTACACCAAGTATCTTAAAATCATAGAGTAATATAATTTTCTGGTTGGGCTCAATTGAACGCATTAGCAAAGAAAGACACTATTTTTAGTATTTGGCAGTGAATAGACAATGCAGTTATTGACCACATGAAGTAATGATGTTAACTGATTATTGCAAAAACTCTGTATATGATGTAACCAAAAGTGATAAAACTGTAAAAGCAGCATGTATGATGATGTCTGTCATGTAAGTCCACTTATTGTAACTAATCTGACCTAAAACCTACAAACATGTACTACTGCCACACCACTTGTGCGCACTCACAATGGTTACAAAAATAAATAACCTTCCACACTGTCACCTCAGCAAACGTTAGTCTATTCTCTGCATATCGACACAAACAGCCCATAAAAACACCAACGATTTATAGGCTGTAAACCATAATTAATCTTTTATTGCTCACATTTCTGTATAATTATTGATGTCATGGTTCAGTAAGCATCATAGACAGCAGCAGATCACTTAGTAAATAAAGTACTGTCAAGTCAACAGATTTATGTGAATGCTCCTGTTCTCTTATTTGGAACATCATTACTGAGTCATTGATGGATTGTTAAATACACTGTAAGTCGTTTTTATTTTTGGTCTGGCTTTCCCACTAGAATTAAAACTCTTCTGGGAAACTGCTTTTGTCTGATTTGAAACAATTCATTGGAAATGTCATGATATTTACATATTTTGATCGTATTTGCACATACCAGAACCACACACAAACGATGAGCATTAAAGTAAGTCATCTCTCAAAACTGTTTATGTAGAGGTTTCTGTGAGTTTATTGTTGTAACATTTAAACTCTCTCCCACCAAGAGACTAGTGAACCCCATTTTTTTTCAATTTTTGGAGGAAAATAATACATGATAGAATGTAACAGTATTTAACCAAAGGACCCATGTATGGTGTTAAATCCTTGGTTTAATCCCTGAATTTTTCAATGTTTTTGGCAAATGAGAGCTGATATTTCTGTCATGGAGTGGGACGGGGTAAAAATGACCGGAAGTGGGCAGGAATGCTTCTATGCCATAAAACCAATATGCCATGAAAATGTGTTCAAATTAAACCAGAATTTAGTTCAGGCCTAAACAAGGTGCAAGCCAGAAAAAACAGATCTGATCCAGTTCTGGAAAGTCAGCAGATCGGGGCGGGACATTAGTTTGACTTTGGACCGGGATTGGGACGGGGGTAAAAATCCTCTCCCGTGTCACCCTCTAGTTGGCGGTACTATCCCAGCGCTAACCAGTCCTACTACTCTTGGGTCCTTGGGCAAGACATTTTACCCACCTTGCATGAATAGTCAGAGAGGCCATTCATACGCTATGGCCTGCCCCAGGTCAGCTGTGGCACAAAGGCAGCTTACCATCATCAGGTTGTCACCAAGGAGTGAACAACCAAACTGTCTTGCAACAGTGTTGAGAAAGCCTTCAGGTCAAATCAAATGTTTAAATTATTATTATTAGCTTTAGCATGCTACATAGTGTTAGCATAATAAGCTTCACGGACTTCACCTTTAACTGTGAACATTGTCTGATTAATAGCTTCTGGCTCATGTTATCTCAGTCAGTTTATATGGGTCTCTTGGTGTAGTATTCACAGTCTACTTTCCGTGAGTGTAGGCTACTTACAGAATAAATGATTGCCCTCGTCGAGTAGACAGACCAGAAATAATGCTGTCCAGACAAAACCACTGAACCTCATCTGAAATTCTAGTTTACACTGACTTCAAGAGGAAATTGCAAACAGAAAATCTGAATATTAAAACCGACAAACCACTCATATTACAGCTCTGTGACGCACTGGTCAAATCCATATTTAGATCTTGGATTCCTGCAAAAAACCTAAATATCTTCTAGACGTTATTGCTGCGGTATGAATGACCAATGCCCTTATAGATCCTGCTGCTACTTCAACCCATTCATGTGCGACACAATCCCAGCACTAGCTAATGTTATCACCACCGTAGAATTATTCATAGAAAAAGAGCCAATATTGAATATGAATTTAGCCAAACTGGCTGTATCCGGTATTAATGGATCAATCTAAAAGGTCAGACTAGGAAAGAGAAGAATGACCTTTTATGAATAAGGCAGTTTAATGCATATCCCAGCCTAGTTCCACTCTTGGGACTATGGTAACAATGTTGAGAGGTGTGGATGCCATGGCAAAGAGCTTTGTTGTGCATGATTTAGTCGTCAAGTGCTGAAGTGCACGTCCATATGTAAGGTCAGATGATATGTTAAATGACACACACACATGCACACACACACACACACACACACACACACACGCACGCGCACACACACACACACACACACTAGTCAGGGCTTTAGTATTTTAACCAGTCAATTTTGTCCCATCTAAATTCTTTGTCTAAAATATAAAAACTAGAAAGCTCTCGGAGAGTGCAGACCTCCACGGATCACTCACAAAATGTAATCAACTGGTTTTTGTGTCATTTCTGTCCTTCCCTAAAAGTTTCATCCAAATCGGTGCAGTATTTTTGGAGTAAAGTTTCTAAAAGATCCTATGGATTGTCCAAATCCGTTCAGTACTTTCTGCGTGGCATTTGACTGAGGTGATTACAGAAATTCAATACCTGTACTATAGTCTAACTAGTAATAGGGCCCCATATTGGATTCTGTATAAACTCACCAATTCTTCCCACCACCATTCAAAAATGACTCTGAGCCAAAAACAGGAACTGAAAATCAATTTAAAAGTTGTATACATTTATTTAAAGATTATAATATGACTTTTTGGTAGAGAATAAAATGCTTAATAGGCTACGCTTGGACATGTCTAGACTGTTAATAATATAATGTAATGAGATCATTTATTGACACTACCAGCTAAAGGCATCGATATTAGTCCTGCTCACACTTGTCCTTGCTCACACTGTACATCTAGTGCCTGGTGGTGCTCAGGATATTCTTGGGTGTGGTTGACAAATGACTCACAGACCTTTGCTAATTAATTCACTAGAAATAGACTTGATTTGTCAAGTTATTTTGGTCCTATTAGTCTACCAATCACACCACTCCAGCCATTCTAACATTTTGACAACAGTGATGAGGTGGGTCAGCAAAATGTTTATTAAACTTTAAATGTAACCTGAGTCACTGCAAACATTTTATGGTCCTTACCACAAAATATGCCACAACAACTCTGTGGCATCTTCAACTTTGGTGAATCTGTGTGTGCAGCTGATGAACCACATCCTGCAAAGATACCTTATTATGTATAACTGCAACAAATGAAAATCATACCACTACATTAATATCAGCTAAAGGTAATCAAAACAATAAGCCTAAGATAAAATACATTAAATACATTGAAATAATTATCAACAAAATAATTAATGTACTATTTACGTAATAACAAAAATGGAACTCATTACAAAACTGTATTTGCAGTCTGCTTGTTGAGCGAAATATTCATTCTGCCATTTCTCATCAGACTAAACTATGGCAGCTGGAAGAGACCTTTGGGGATTTACGGAAAAACATCACGTCCAACTGGTCCGTCCTCGACAATCCTTTTATTTCTGTGTTTTTCCACAGAGGTGTACATGAAGCTAAAGAGCTTGTCAGCATACTGGCACTGTATTAGAGCACAGCAAAGGTGGCTGCATGCTAAAATGGTCACATTACATAGTGTTTCTAAATTATAAAAAAGTCTGGCTTTACATCAATCCAGTCAGTTAGCATGGCTCGAGCAGCTAGCCTCACCCAAACATGGGGCGTCTCGAGGGTTACTCATACTACATGTTAAATGGTCAACTGTATGCACACAACCACAGTGTCTGCTCTTAAATGCTTGTTTTGACCCAACACACCGCTCTGCCAGGAAACTGTAAATGAGAAGTGCCTCCTGCTTGGACCAAGACTTATATAACCACCAACTGTAAGCTGCTAAGTGGACGGCAAATAATGTTTCTCAAACTGTGGTACGGGTATGACTGGTGGTACGTAAAGTCTTTACAGTTTAAACAGTTTTAGTCTTTAAATTTGATGCATTGCAGATCAGAAACTCAGAAAGGCTGATCAAAAATGTCCATTCACAAAATCAGCTTGGATAACAAATAAACAATGCCCCTAGTAACACGCATGTGCTCTTATGTTTACACCACCATGTGATACCTTTATGGATTTTACTGCATTGTTTAAGATATTTTTAAGCTGTGTGTCACGTTGAAGAGCCTTTGTTTACGTGTTTTATAGCATAGGGGGCAAAATCCAGAGTCAAAGATTGGAGTTTCCGAGACATTGTGAATGCAGCATTTAGCTTTAGATTTGGTTTAGGTTTAGTTCTTAGTTTTGTTCTGATTACAGTAGTCTTTGTTCAGTCCTATGTTTGATTATTCCTGGTTTTGTCCTAGTTTAGACCTTAGATTAGTCCTGTTTTTGTCCTAGTTTAGACCTTAGATTAGTCCTGGTTTTGTCCTAGTTTAGACCTTAGATTAGTCCTGTTTTTGTCCTAGTTTAGACCTTAGATTAGTCCTGTTTTTGTCCTAGTTTCATATCCACATACAATTTTTTTATTATGTTTACAAACAGAAAAAATGTTAGCATATGGGCCTGTAGCAGCTCAGTTTGGTTGGCAGTCTGATATCCTCTCCGACCTGTGTATAATGTGGTTACATCCTTGGGCAAGACACTTGATTGACTTATTGATCTGATTTCCCCCTGTTGCTGACAAGTTGTTGGTTTTGGCAGGATTTTAGCTGGTTAGGGCCAGAGCCATGGTTAGGTTAGGGTGAAGGTTCATATACAAGATGGTCCTGGTCTGGATCAACAACTAGAATGATAGTCCTGGAACATCAGCAACACGGGGATATCAGATCGGCCGACACTTAACCCACATTGCCTATTTATGAATGTGGTGGTGTGATTGGTACGTATTTGGTGGTGGTTGGATAGGCTGTAGGTGCTATTTTGCTGCCATTTCTCCATTAGACCGGCCCCAGTCAGCTAAAAAAACAGTATCTAACCACCACCGTGACTGTGATGCAAATTAATTCTGCAATCTATATAAAAAAAAGCTCTATGTATGAAACCAATGCATTCTTATACAGTAAATTCCATTAGCCATGCTCACTGGACAAAAATACATTACGTACTTCAAACTCAGTAATTTATTCTAAACCCTAATCAAATTTTATACTAACGTCCAAAAATATGTATCACCAAAAAGGCTGGTGTGTTTATTATTACCACATCTTCAGATCTCCACTAAATATTTACTGGAGACTCAGTGTTTGTGTATGAGAGGTGTTCAGGCCAGGTTTAAATGTCAGAGAGTGGCTTGAACTGTCCACTTTATGCATTTCTACAGAGATGTGTCCAAACACTTTATAAAGACCTCATTCAGCTCCTGCCAGTGAGAAACCAGCGCACACTTCAGCCTGTGGCCTGCTCTGCCTCAATTGAGACCAGATGCTACAGCTTAAAGCCAAAACAAGCTTGTATCTGAAAATAATATTGTCTGAGTTAGTCTGAGTTAGGATTCACATTTTACTCTTTATACATTAACTGATTTAAAAAGAAAAAAGTGGTCAGTTATGCTCATGTTCTATTCAGATAAGTCGGCTGGTGGTTGTTTAGCAATAGCAGCTGGTACAGCAAGTGACTCACTAACCAGAAGTTTGCAGTTTGATTCTTGTCTAGTTTAAACTGCCACCGTGTCCTTGTGGAAGACACTTCACCCACATTGCCTTGTTGGATTGTTGTGGTGTGTGTTGATAGTGTTCGGAGAATAAATATGCGTGGTATGGCTGTCACTCCTTAGTCTGTCCCAGGGCACCTGTGGCTACAGGAGACACCTTTAGTGTGTCTGCCATAATTTGAGTGCTAAAAAGCAAAAACAAACGAATATTAAATGTTGTTATTTTGCTCCGTTTGTAATGAAGACAATTCTAAATGATCCATATTATTTTAATCCAGTCTTTGTGGTGCACATATTTCAAAGTCAGTTTAATCGTTTTATGTAGGATATTCAAAACACATTTTAAATGTGTAACTTGTAAGTGCGGCGGCACTGGGGCAGTGGGTGGATGCTCACCCTTCAACCGGAGGGTTGGTGGTTCGAGTCCCCGCCCGAGCACACGCTGTCAGGCCCTCCCGTCGACCCACCACTCGCGGGAGGTACCCTTAAAAGGGCTGGTGCAATGTGGATCGGGCGGTGGTCGAAGGCGGGAGTTCCCTGCTTAGACTGCTGCCTCCACAACCCGGTTTCGGACAAGAGGAAGAAAATGGATGGATGGATGGATGGATGGATGGATGGACTTGTAAGTGCATAATTATTATGCATATTGCATAACTTCCTTCAACCACTAAAATCTTTAATCAACATGTTGACTACAAAACCACTGTCAATGTCCTAAAAGGCAATTATTGCAGCCATTTGCATGCTGCATTTACAAAGACACAGCACAAATATTATCCTTAGACTGAGCTGAATTATAAGTGGCTAATGAGTGTGATAAAAAGACATTAGTGTGCTTTGACTGAAAATTCAATTGCCACAATATCACTGTTATTATTTTTCCTGGAGCCTTCGCAGCAATGCTTATTTGTTAGACAGATGGTGAAATGGGTCAGATGAAGTTAGACCTGTCCTGTCAGTATATTGTTGTTGAAATATTTCTTTATTGTGTACATTGAAAAATATATGTACCTAATATTGTCGGATAACAGTTTGCCAGAAATATTCTTTCTAAATTGAATACCACATTTGACAAGTCCTGTTTAGTCATTAAATGATGGCGTTCAGTCTACATGTACTGTATGCTGAAATAAGAGAATCAAATTTGCCCTAGTAAAAACATTCTGGTCTATTTTTTATTTGTTAAATTAGGACAGTGCATATTGATCAACATATAAGCAAAAAGCGTCACAGTAAATATGCCAAAATTAGCTACAGTAGCTAAATTTCATCTGTACTTTCTGTACATTTACTACTTTTCAGTCTGCAAGATTTAGGCATGACAACAAAAGGACAGTCACTATAATCCACAATAGAGTGAATATGAAAGTGTTTCTTACACATAATACATTATGAATAAGATAAACTGTTGAGCATACCAGTCCCACTGATGACATCACTGCATATTAAAATGCATATTTCAGCATGATTTTTCTCACGTATGCACTCAGTCATCTGAAATCAATATAAATATGCAAATAGAATCTACAGTAGTGCTCATAAATCATATATATTTATAGGGCTATCTGCATCCTATGCATTTGAGAATTGGGCCATTTGTCACCTTTACGAGCCTGCATTGTGCATACATTTAGCAGATTGTATGAAGATACACACTAACATAGCTAGCCGTGGCCCCAAGTGATGAGAGCTCATTCTTCCCCCGGTCTAAACAACAATATACCATTGAAAGATATGATCTGTCCTTTCCTTGTTTGATTATTCTCATTAGCTGTTTCCCTTTGACCTCCAAAAGTAATAGATGTTAGGGGGAAGTACTATTTTAGTCAAGCTCTATACAATTTGGGATACTCCCCAGACAAATTCAAATGCATTATTTAGCAGATAAAAGGCCAGTTGACCCTTGTACGGTATTTCCTATTTATTCATACATGCTAAATGCTCAATTCTGCCCTTGCTGTTTTTACACACATTATTTCCAGTCTTTGTTGTCTCATCTCATCTGATGTGTTGCAGAGATCAAATTCAGGAAGAGTTCTGTTTTTATATACATTTTACACTGTGCCCCATTTTATAGAGAAATTGAGTTCTGCTGCGCAACACCATATGAAGGAATGTATCATGACCTTGATATAGGCTACAGTATTATCCTGAATTCTGTTGACAAATAGGCTTGTTGCGTGAGGTTCGGGATTTGATTCCCCTACATGGAGCCGACACGTGTCCCCAGTTGCAACAGGAAGGGCATCCAGGGTAAAATGGACTTTAAAATGGATGGAATCAAAATGTACCAGATCTGAACGCCAATCAGTGCACTTGCATGCTGTTAGTTCCACCAGATGCCATTATATGAATGATTGTGAAGTGTGTCCTGATTGTGATTGAGTTTGAAGATGATCCATTTTCACCTCAGTGTCCTTGACTGGGTTACCCTTCAAACGTTTATCCACTACTCAATATGTGTGGCAGGGATTAGTGCTCTATAGATGCTGAATGGCGCTTGGTTGATAAGGTAGCACATCTGGACAGACAATTAGTCTCCTCAGTGCACCCCATTAAAGGTTTACTGGTTATCGTAAACAATTATTATTGCTACATCCCCATGTTTGACAAGCTAAATATCAAGTTAATGTTTGCTAATGTTACCTACCTATTCACAGACAGCACAGATATTCCCCTGCTATTTGATAATATGTATGTGCTCCGTATCTTACGCTATTGTCCGTTGTAAATATCATAGCCTACCAGAGTCTCTTCCTTCCAATGCCAAAACATTGCACGCAATCTAGCTTTGTTGACAATTTAGCATCTGATGATTTGCTAGCTAGCCACCCCCCCAAACTTCTAATCTTCCTGACTTGCTCCACTTTATAACACAGCTGTAAAGAATGTTGTCTGAAATGGCAGGGCCTTGATTAGTCACTGTGTAATTTTATAACCTGACCACACATATCTGGACGAAGAAGAAGCTGCGTAACATTCAAAACAAATCATTGGCAAGAGCTGATGTACTCCATTATATTAGTAAATGTTATAGATAACCTTTACGTAGAAGCACATAAGGAGCTGTTTGTTTCACTTTGGCCAGGGCTGACGGTTTGCACTTTAGCTGCAAAAAGCCAGTAAAACAAAGACTGTGAATCAAATAGTGTCAGATGAGGTAACTTTGTTTGACATTAAAACTTGTAATTGATGGTTTCACCTTTATACGGCTTTGTAACCAAACGTGAAAGCCCTCCTGCAACAGAGTGAGAATATAGGATGAAGATAATCAAGCTAGCATGTTTTTCTCTTTCAGAAAACTCTGTAGTGTCTTGACCTGGTAACAAGATGTGAGATAAACACTGAATGTTTGTGAAAATATTTTTTGAATTTCAGTAAATGCACACTCAGCTGAAACATTGACTTCAGAGTGTCCATGTTAATCATCTTTTATATAGAAAAATGTGCAATGTTTATAATTTAACCCTCTGGTGATCCGGGGACCCTCGAAGGTCCTTTTACCATTTTTATTTTATTTTATTTTAATTGTCAATATTTTTGCTTGTGTTTGTGATATAACATAATATTTTCTAAATGTTCATGGAATTAGCTTAATGTAATTATTCTGACCTCACTTACTCTCACACACCCCCAGTTCAAGAGTAATATGTATACTGCACGTTCATGACCCCGAGACCCTGAGGGGTCCCATTGATTTCCATTATAATCACATCTTTTGGATACACTGTAATTTAGTGACAACCTTTTCATCTGGGCCTAAGAGTTGAATATAGCAATTTGTTACCTCTACGATTAATGTTAATAAATTAATTCACTAATTAATGCCCTGAAGCACTTTTATTGAGCCAATAATCCTGCTGAACATAAACAAAATCATTCTGAAAGTTGAAAAAAGGCATCTGGACAAGTCCAGCAGACTTCTTCAGTTCTGGTTAGAAAGGTTTGTGAGCTGAGATTTATAGGCTGATACTTGGGGGAGTGGTAAATACCCGTTGGGTGGGCTTGTGCCCTACCATTAATATGCTAATGGGCATCCCTATCAATTGCTAATGGTGCTCCCTCTCTCTATTGTTCCCTAGTTTTAGCTGAAACTCACCTCTGTGGTCTGCAGTAAACAGGTTTCTGCTTTTGGTTTTTTGTTTGTGTTCTTCAGTATTGTTTTGTACACTTTAGGGAGGTTAAATCTGAGACCACCACCTCTGTTCAGCTTTGTCTGCTTCAGCTTTTTGCACTGATGTTGACTATGACTTGTGACCACACTTTGGGAAATGAGACCCGTTCAAAAAGTTTAAAGTGTCATATGAGCCATGATTTACAGTTAAAGTTCTAGCACATTTTTTAGGAAGTATAGTACAATGTTTGGTTTACTCACAGCATGGACCGGGGAGGCGATGTCGACGTGGACCCAGACCCCAGGCCAGTCAAAGCCCAGGTGTGAACCAATGAAGAGACCTGCACAAGAGCTCTGAGCGTTTTCACGATCCTGACAAAATAAAAGAAATATAAACACGAGAAACTCATACGATGAATAAATTAACTTTGAGTTGTAAGCTGCATACCAAATATATTTTAGTAAATTTAATATGTGCTTATTTACATAAAATCAAAATCTTTTCAAGACTCTTGCAAATTAATCCATCTTTATTCTTTTACCAATGTTATTTTTTTATGTTATTGCATATGTTTTAAATTGTGCCCCATGTAAATGTTTATTTTTATTACTGTATGTGTAACTAGACCTTATATAGGTTTTTATTGAGTTGCTCCAACGTATTGACCAGTAAGATGTTTGTTTATAAATGTCTTGCTTACAAAAACAGGAAAAAAGTTATAATGACTGTCATTACTAATTAGAATTCAATTGCAAGGTGGTTAATAGTCCCCACCTCTTGATATATATTGATATATAGCCTATAAAAACATGCATTTGCAGACTTAAACCATATCATATTTTTTCAGCTCTGTATGCGTCTGTATAGGACACTTGCTCCAAGACTCACAGCCACAGAGTTCTTCATGTCAGCCATAGCGGAGGTGAATTCGCTGAAGTGCATCTCAGGACAGTAAACCAGAGGATGGGCCAGGTCTCCACTGCTGCGGCCCGCCCGGACACACGCTGCCTCCCACTGGTCACTGTTAGTCATCACAGCAGCGTGGTACTTCCCTGTGGAGATACCCTGGAACAGACACACGAGATTTTGTAGTTTTTAATACCGAGAAAGTTTTTTTTTATACGGGTTAAAATTCTGCTGTGTTAAGTTTAAAATGGCATACTGCATACTAAAAATAATAATAATGCATTGGTTTTATATATCGCTTTTTCAGACACTCAAAGACTCTTTACAATTGCATTGAGT
The DNA here is from genome assembly GCA_036025475.1 of Philypnodon macrostomus. Classification (NCBI taxonomy): domain Eukaryota; kingdom Metazoa; phylum Chordata; class Actinopteri; order Gobiiformes; family Eleotridae; genus Philypnodon; species Philypnodon macrostomus. The sequence continues at coordinate 11,874 of JAVQKC010035872.1, forward strand.
TGGCAACACTTCTGGTTACTGGTTACTATTGGTAAATTGTATCAACGCATACTAACCAAACAAACAAACATTATTTTAACAAGTCTGGTTGTGTTCTGATTTCCAAGGCAACTCTAAAGTCACCATAGAAATTATATGTGTAGCCTGGTCAGACTTGAGGCCAGGATTAGACCAACATTTGTTATATCACCAAATTAGGTAGGTCACAACTGTAGCTTGCGTGAGTTAACTGAAGCAACTGAAGCAAAAATGAATCAGAGAACTAAAAACAGGATTGGCAGGTTTTAAATGTTCATGGTCTTGTACATTCACGAACAGTAAAAACTCAATGCAGCAAGTGTATCATGACTTGGTTTTGCAGTCTTCCATCTTTAGTTTCTCATGTTCTTACTAATGCTAGAATCTGAGCTCAAAGAGATCACAGCTTTGTGTTAGTACGAAGTGTCCATCTCTGACCTGAGCTCCTGTGAGTGTGGCCATGTCCAGGATGATATCAGCGGACAGGTCTTTACAGGCGTAGACCACTCCATCAGCGAGAACCAACCGCCCCTCCGCATCAGTGTTGTTGATCTCCACTGTCCTTTAGACAAAAGCATACAATTAAGTATTTCCCCATTGGCTTATTATATCAGCAAAACAACGATATTATGGAATCACGTTCATCCACAGATTGTACTTGTCAGATCAGTTTCAACTTTTGCACACAGGTACATGAATATTAATTAAGTAATTAATTAATAACGGGCTAAAACTGTGAACGCAATAACTCAAAAAGTCTTTGCTAAATCTTTTTCAACTGTTGCACACAGGTACATATCATGAAGATGCAGAACTGGATCGAGTTTGGTACTTCTGCGATTAATGACAATTAAATAATTCACAATTGAATGTTTTGATGCACTTTCATTGAGCCAATAATAACATAAACGTAATCTCGTGAATTTTGGCACATTGATCCGGGCAATTGTGTAGTAAATGTACATAGGCAAATTAGAGGTCAAATAAAGAATGCCTCTATAGCGCCCCATGCACATACTTTGCCCGATTAGGCTCAAACCTAAAACACCTAATTATGTTTATGCACTTTAACAAGAAACCTTACTTTCCAGAGTAGAGAGTGTGGATATCGTCAGGTCGGGTGGCTGTGGGTCCGACTGAATTCTCTGCGAGACAAAACACTGCATGGAGATTATCCTTGAAGCCCTGAAACACAAAATAGAAATTATTCACCAGTTTTATTCAAATTCATGACAATATTGAAACAATATTGACAGTCCATCTCACCTGTTTAATGGTGGCCTTAAAAGCTCCAAGGATGGCAGCAGCTCCACCACAGTCTCTCTTCATTCCAGGCATTGTGGTCTACAAAAATAGGACATAATGATTAGACTGTTGTACTACTACTTTATTAGAGAACAAATACACAATATATCCACTTACTTTCCCCTTGATGCTGAGTCCGCCGGTGTCGTAAACAATGCCTTTCCCGACCCAGGCGATGGTCTGAGTGGCACCCTCCGGAGTGTGGCTCAGAACGGCTAAAGCAGGAGGGTGTTCAGCTGCTTTTCCAACACCATAGATACCTACAAGAGGATCATTTTAATACTAAATATAGCTTTAGACGAAGAAAAAACTGACTAAAAAAGGGGGTCATGGTTGTAGTTTTCTGCCTCCTCCTCCTACCATCTAAAGACTTTAGAAAATTGGGCAGACTAATTTGCCTCTTGAGTGATTTGTTGTCTGCCAGTGTATGTCTTGGTGTCAGCCCTGCAAATAACCGTCCACTGTCAAATATGTGCCCTGGCCCATGCCTAAGACTGACTTATAGTTGTAGGCCTCCAGTGACCCCAATCTTTAACAGGAACAGAGAGAAGAAGATGAATAAACTGATTCTTACCTCCAAATCCCTTTTGTTTAAGTTCCTCTCCTCGAATAATTACTGGAGTTATCCCCAATTCAACACCAACAGCTCTTATTTCCTGAAAGAAACAAAGTTTTTTGATGTTGCTGAAATATATTAGAGTTCCCAAAACAGCAGACAGTTTGACCTACATCGAGAAAGTGGTCTGTGTTCATCTCGTTACAGGGAGTGTCAACAATCCGAGCAGCCAGTCGTACTCCATCAGCAGCACTGGACAAGCACTGAGGATGGATAGTTAAAGTTAAATTCATGGAAAAATGCTACAGATCAACATGATATTTCAGATTATAAAACTAACCTTGAGCTCTGTTGCCTCCAGAGGGCCACTGTCTGGTCCTACAATCACAAACTCCACCGTGACATGCTTCTTCTCGGCACGGCGTGAGGCAGAGGAGCGGCGGGTGAAGATGGGAAAGGCTCTGGCAATGGCACAGCCTGATGCAAACACATCTGAACGCTCGCACACCATCTACAGAGACAAAAAGATTACATAAAACCTTAAGATTTGTGCCTAAGTGTGAACGCGATAACTCAAAAACGATTTGCCGGATCAGTTTCAACATTTGCACACAGATACATACCATAAAGACGCTGAACTGTATCGATTTGGGTACTTCTACGATTAATATTAATTAAGTAAATAATTAATTATGGGCCAAAACTGTGAACGCAATAACTCAAAAAGTCTTTGCTGGATCTTTTTCAACGGTTGCACACAGGTACATATCATGAAGATGCAGAACTGGATTGAGTTTGGTACTTCTACAATTAATGACAATTAAATAATTCACAAATTAATGTTTTGATGCACTTTTATTGAGCCAATAATCCTGCTGTACATAAACGAAATCACGGGAATTTTGACACAGTGATCCGGGCTATTTGATAGTTAATGTACATAGGAAGATTACAGAGGTCAAATAAAGAATGCCTCTATAGCGCCCCCATGTTTATGACCCCTATAGGACCCTGGACACACTTACTTTGGCAGAGAGCAATGAAACTTGATACAGTGTACCCAACATAAAATATCATTATGACCCCACCCTACAACAAACAGGAAATCAGCCATTTAATCATGGTTTGGGGGCGGGGCCTCTTAATTGCTCGTTAACAATATAAAAATCACACAAGCTCTGATTAAGGTGCCTGTTGGTGACAGTTGTGGCAGATGTATGGGGCCGTTTCACCGATATATATCTTGCTGACGGGGACGACAGCACAGGCCTGGTGAATTTGGATTAATTTTTTCCGAATATGGTAGATCTTATTGCAACTTATATCACACAGACTGATCCCACACCTGTAGTGGGTTTCCCGTCAGCCACTGGGGCACCCATAAATTGGTTATAGGTGTCTGCCAATACACCGCCATCCAGTTCTGCTCTTCATTATGCACTTGGTATCCACAGAGTTTCCATGAATTGATGATAACCTCCCTTTAAAGTTAGCTGGTCTTTTCTCAGAGATCTTGGCATTCCCTGCCTTTTCGCTCAGACTGTCACACACAAAACAATGTCTTTTTGGACCAGATCATCAGCAAGGGTTAGTGAGGTGTAGTAGCTATCAATGTAGACCTCATGCGCCATCCCCACATATTGGCACAAGTGGTGGCACCGGTATCACCAGAATACTGGCCGGTGTGCAGTGACCATTGCAGAACATATCCCGTATTGCTTTCACTCAAAACATATGATCTGTGGGCATATTTATTTGTACCGTCGTTTTGCTGCAAGCCCTCAATATTAGCGGGTGAGCAGTTTCTTAAAAGCTCTGAAAGTCTTAGAGACCCATAGAGACCTGTGTTTCACGGGTGACTCGGGTTGTCTTGGAACAGCCAAATTCGTTTTTCAAAAATCAAGATCTCCATAATGTCTTTTGCAACTATATCCATGGGGGAAGCCCCAGAAATGTACAGTGGTTATCCTGGAGTCGAGTTTCTTAACCACCACATCAAATGGTTTATATTTTCTTGTTTTAAAGTCTGCCATGTTGGGCAGGGTATTCACAAACCTTTAAAAACCACATCAACTACATGTACAGAGTCAGACTTCACAAATATGAGGTCGATCCTTGCTTTCCCCGATGGCAGGACGACTCTCCTCTCTCTATAGATTCTCCGGCCATGTCTTTCTCCAACTGAGCTGAGGAAAGCACACACGTTGTTGTGGCTCCTCATCTTGTTATCTTTCAAGACCCTGCAGCTGGAGATAACATGGGAGAGGGATTCCTCTCGCAATTTACACAATCATCAAAGTTTTCTCCACCGCTTAGGCCTCCTGCCCCCGTGGTGTTGTCAGGATGGCAAACGTGTTGGTGCAGACCGCTATTATTATGATATACTTCGGTCCGATAAGCCTTTGTGGAACCTGTTTTCCCATCATGGCCTCCCACAACGTTCTTGCCTTCTTACCCAGGGACAACATTTTAGCAGTGGCATTAGTCATTGTGTCATGAGCTCAAAGACATCTTTATACGCCTAGCCCTTATAGCTGGGACCAGCTTGGACAGTTTTATTATCCCCATACCGCTTGATCTGTGGCAGGAGTAGATCACTCTGTTGGTCACATGCTTGTCACAACAGAAGTACTTAGCATTTCAATTCTTTGGGTGAGTTTGGCTGGGGCCTTGTTCACCCCTTCAATCAAACTCTTGAGTTTCGGCAGCAGCTGGGATTTGAGAATCCCCTTCTAAGGACTGATCGGCCAAGGTGGATAATCATTTAAGAGTAGTTTCTTGTTTATCAAGCTTAGAAGGACCCATGCCATTTCTTGGGATTCATCGTGAGGGTCATCAATGAGGAGAAAGCCCGGAGGATGTCAAGATTCTTATGACATACCGCCCCAGCTTTCACTGTTGGATACATGCTGGACAGAAAAGTCCTAGGGCCACTGCGATTATTCCAGTGACCTATGCAGATGACCTTGTCATCGTTAAATCTCTTAGCCTTCCTGTCCGAATGAGATGCCTAATTCTTTTGTCAACTCCTCTCCATTGGAGGATTCTCCCAATGAGCCTGTGCAACACAGTATCAAATGCCCTAGCTAAGGTCGATGAAGACCAATGCCAGGGTCTTCACACCCTTTTACATGTCCTTCAAGAACTGTTAGATTCTCAGACCACCTGGTAGAAGGGCTTTGTTGAGGGGGTGTCTGAGAGCCTCTTAGCCATTTATGTTTGAAGAGGTTCGGAGTATGATCGAGCTGAGACTGATTGGTCTCCAGTCTCTAAGTTCTTTATTTTGATTGCTCTGGTTGGAGTAGCTCCCGGCGACCTTGGCGATTGCAAATGTTCAGGGATCCAGAAGGATCCAGCAGCTCATGCTTGACTTGGGTCAGTCAACAAAAGTCTCATCTCAGCCAAATTCCATCTTGGAAGGAGTCTTACACTGGGGTCACTTTATTAGGTACAGCAGAAGACCACACTGGAACCACTTTATTAGGTACAGCAGAAGACCACACTGGAACCACTTTATAGGTACAAGGTTTACCTAATAAAGTGGCCGGTGAGTGTATATAACCAACACATGACCTGTTTAAATGCTATTGACCCCACCACCTCCCCTCCCCCACCAGCTCTGACCGCAGTGCCGGTTGGTGTTAGGCTAATGTGACATGAGGCCTGTGCACTGCTCCTCAATGTCTGACTAAATATTGTGTAGATTGGCGAGAGTTTTCTGGTAATATAGGGTAATTTCATTCTCATCCCACCAACCAGGGGTGTCATTGTACAAACAAGGGCTAAACCAGGACTAATAAAGGACAAATCAGGGCTATCCCCAGGTCTAAAACAGGACTAAACAAGGGCTTGTTCTATGCTAAACCAGGGTTAAAGTAGGCATCTGAACTAAACCAGTAATAGGTCTAAAGCATGGGTGTCCAAGCTATGGTCCGAGGCTAAAATGCAGCCCACAGAATTTATCAGGCCCAACTAAAAGAAAGCATTCATTGTGTAGTAAGATATATTTCCAATTTCTGTGTATAATAGAGGGCCAGAAAACATAAAACCGAAGGAGACTTTTGATGAAGTGACCAGTCACCTAAGCGAGTGGCCCTTCTTGGTAATATTTTTTGATAATGTTAAAAAGTTTGGACACCCCTGACCTAAAGCTACACCATGGCTAAACTAGGTCTCAACCAATAATAGTTGTCACAGAATGAAATCAAGTCCAACCTACAAATAAAGGTGTAATCCATAAGTTTCCTAAAATAAGAAAAAGTTCAAAACAAAAAATTAAAATGCTTAAAATTGCCTAGCTGATCTTGTTATATGATGTAAAGTACATGGTCTGTATAGGCCAGAAGAGGGACTACAAAAGAACTTGACTACTGTTTGGTTGGTATATGGTTTGATGTTGCTGTAGATGCCAGGGGAGGGACAACAGTAAAACAAATACTAGGCCTGTGATGTTGTCCCCGAAAAGCAAGGTGTATATCGGCGAAACAGTCCCAAATGTCTGCCACAACTATCTCAGACATTGTGTGATTTCTAAGGGTTTTATATTGTTAACGAGCAATTAAGAGGCCCCGCCCTCAAACCATGACAACATGGGAAGGGTCTATTTGACTTTTTTGATTTGTCTGGATGTTTGTGAAGAATGAAGGTAAAATTCCCTAAAACTACATTCTTCTTTCAGTCTATAGGGGGCGCTGTAGAGGTAACTGCCATCATATTGGTCAGATGTGTTCAGTGCCGGGGGGGAATTAGGTATTTCAGGTTTGAGCCTAATCAGGCAAAGTGTGTGCAACTTAGAGACTTCCTGTTTGTTGTAGGGTGGGGTCATAATAATTTATGTTGAGTACACTGTAGAAACTCACTGTAACAAGTTTCATTGCTCTCTGCCAAAGTAAGTGTGTCGAGGGTCCTATTGGAGGCGCGAGCGCGGGTGCGGGCGCGGGCCGACGTGATTCCATAATATTGCCGTTTCGCTGAAATATAATTATGACAGATTACCTACTTTACATCATAGAACAGGGTCACACAAAGCATTTTTATTTCATTTGAGGGAACTTACTGACTACACCAAGGTCTAAACCAGTACTAAAACAAAAGGACTCAGCTGTGGTGGTGGATTGCCTGGAGCAGTTTTCAAAGATGTATCCATCTAATGCTCTTATGTTAGCACTGGGACGACCATGTCAGCCTTAGCGAGAAGTAATCGCATTAAAAGACTGTGAAGAGGACTGCAGTACCAAGTTTTTTCTGGGGTTGAATGAAGAGGCTGTGTTGAGCTGATATTCTAGACATGACAAGGAGATGGAAGAAACTGTACTGGGCTCTTTGTGTGAGACAGCAGAAAAAGTTTCAATAGTTGCAAAGAATTATTACATGTTTAGCACAATGTCTAAACCATGCCATTAAAAAATATTAATATTAAAATCTAAATTTGGTTAGGTGTGCAACTGCGTGCTCTCTCTATATTACTAGCCAACTAGCCAAACACTGGTAGATTTAATTTCTGGCTAGTGACACTTTTATTCTCCATCCATCTTCTTCCGCTTATCCGGGGCCGGGTCGCGGAGGCAGCAGTCTAAGCAGGGACACCCAGACTTCCCTCTCCCCAGACACTTCCTCCAGCTCCTCCGGAGGAATCCCGA